>JBBPBX010072444.1:0-18065 GCA_038048925.1 Garcialebias charrua
CGAATGCCTTCTCCAAGTCCACAAAGCACATGTAAACTGGTTGGGCAAACTCCCACGCACCCTCCAGGACCTGCTGAGGGTGTAGAGCTGGTCCAGTGTTCCACGACCAGGACGAAAACCACACTGCTCCTCCTGAATCCGAGGTTCGACTATCCGACGGACCCTCCTCTCCAGAACCCCTGAATAGACCTTACCAGGGAGGCTTAAGAGTGTGATCCCCCTATAGTTGGAACACACCCTACGGTCCCCCTTTTTGAATAGGGGAACCACCACCCCAGTCTGCCAATCCAAGGGAACTGCCCCCGATGTCCACGCGATATTGCAGAGTCGCGTAAGCCAACACAACCCCACAACATCCAGAGCCCTAAGGAACTCAGGGCGAATCTCATCCACCCGGAGCCCTGCCACCGCGGAGCTTTTTAACCACCTCGGTGACCTCAGCACCAGAGATTGGAGAGCCCGACCCAAAGTCCCCAGGCTCCGCTTCCTCAGTGGAAGACGTGCCAGTAGGATTGAGGAGGTCTTCGAAGTATTCCGCCCACCGACTCACAACATCCCGAGTTGAGGTCAACAGCACGCCATCCCCACCATAAATGGTGTTGGTCGCGTACCGCTTTCCCCCCCTGAGACGCCGGATGGTGGACCAGAATCGCCTCGAAGCCGTACGGAAGTCATTCTCCATGGCCTCTCCGAACTCCTCCCACGCCCGAGTTTTTGCCTCAGCAACCACCCGAGCCGCATGCCGCTTGGACTGCCGGTACCTATCTGCTGCTTCCGGGGTCCCACAGGCCAAAAAGGCCACAATAGGACTCCTTTAAGCCTCGGATATAGTCGCGCTTTGGTCCGCAAGCTGGAGCGCGCGTGCTGCGCGCGCACTGTGCATGCGTTTATAGTGTGGCACGGCAGCGCATGGCAAAGTGCTGTTCTTTTACTGACCAGCAGGTGGCAGTACCCTCTAAAACCTGTGCATATGTTGCAAGAAAGGGTGTAGAAGAAGAAATCTACCGTAGAAGAAGAACTGTTTGACGTCACACAACAAAAACAAATAGCTTTCCGCTCGCTCGGGGAATTTAATACAGTTGAATCACATAAAAAACATTCCTCCATGCGTCGCGACGCCGTTTCCACGACCACAGCGGCGCAGACAGCTGCAGGCTCTGGCGTGAAGGCTGTCGGTGAGGTCCCTACCCGACCTGTCAATCAATTCGGCGCGCGCGCTAGGCTTGCGGAGCTTCAAAATCTGGGAGGTGCACGACCACGCGCGAAACCAACGCGCTGGCCAAAGCGCGGGGGCGGGGACTTCGCAATTGCGTCACTTTGGCCGCGCGCCCTATGCGACGCGTCAACTATATCCGAGGCTTTAGCCTGACAGCAACCCTCACCGCCGGTGTTAGAGGGTTGCCGCCACGACAGGCACCAACAACCTTGCGGCCATACCTCCAATAAGCTGCCTCGACAATAGAAGCACCGAACATGGCCCACTCAATGTCCCCCGCCTCCCTCGCAACATGTTCAAAGCTCTCCCAGAGGTGGGAGTTAAAGCTCAGTCTTACAGGAGACTCTGCCAGATGTTCCCAGCAGACCCTCACAATACGTTTGGGTCTGCCAGGTCTGACCGGCATCCTCCCCCACCATCTGAGCCAACTCACCACCAGGTAGTGGTCAGTTGACAGCTCCGCCCCTCTCTTCACCCGAGTGTCCAAGACATGCGGCCGCAGATCAGATGAGACGACAACAAAGTCGATCATCGAACTGCGACCTAGGGTGTCCTGGTGCCAAGAGCACATATGGACACCCTTATGCCTGAACATGGTGTTCGTTATGGACAATCCATGACGAGCACAGAAGTCCAATAACAGAACACCACTCTGGTTCAGATCAGGGGGGCCGTTCCTCCCAACCACATCCCTCCAGGTCTCACTGTCATTGCCCACGTAAATGTTGAAGTCCCCCAGTAGAACAAGGGAGTCCCCATGAGGCGCACTCTCCAATACCCCTCCAAGGACTCCAAAAAGGGTGGGTAATCTGAGCTGCCGTTCGGTGCATAGGCACAAACAACAGTCAGAGCCCGTCCCCCCACACGTAGGCGAAGGGAGGCTACCCTCTCGTTCACCGGGGTGAACCCCAACGTACAGGCACCAAGATGGGGGGCAACAAGTATGCCCACTCCTGCTCGGCGCCTCTCACCAGGGGCAACTCCAGAGTGGAAGAGTGTCCAACCCCTCTCAAGGAAACTGGTTCCAGAGCCATGCGTTGAGGTGAGTCTGACTATTTCTAGCCGGAACCTCTCAACCTCACACACTAGCTCAGGCTCCTTCCCCACCAGAGAGGTGACATTCCATGTCCCAATGGCCAGCTTCTGTAGCCGAGGATCAGACCGCCAGGGTCCCCGCCCTCGGCCACCACCCATCCCACATTGCACCTGACCCCTTTGGCCCCTCCCACAGGTGGTGAGCCCATGGGAAGGGGGACCCACGTCTTCTCTTTGGGCTGTGCCCGGCCGGGCTCCATGGGTAAAAGTCTGGCCACCAGGCACTCGCCAGCGTGCCCCACCTCCGGGCCTGGCTCCAGAGTTGGGCCCCGGTGACCCACGTCTGGGCGAGGGAACATTTAGTCCATTTATTGTACACGTCATAAGGGGTCTTTGGGTTGCACTTAGTCTGGTCTCTCACCTAGGACCTGTCTGCCTTCAAGCCTCTGTAGTAAAATATTATGATCAACTGTGTCAAATGCAGCACCGAGGACCAGTGTAAACACCTGTCCCTTGTCAAATGCCATGAGAATATCATTAGTACCTTTCACCATTGCATTTTCAGTGCTATGGTGAGCTCTAAACCCTGACTGAAACTCTTCAGATTATTTATTTGCAGATGATCATGCAACTGACAAAAAAAAAGTCTCTAGAATTTTTTAGATGAAAGTTAGATTAGATATATGTCTATAATTAGCTAGTATTCCAGAGTCAGGGTTATGTTTCTAAAGTAAAGTTTTAATTACAACATTAAGGGGTTATGCCAGACCCTGCCAAATTTGAGCCAGTAGGAGGGTGGCCAGTACCAACAAATCTAACAGAAGTTCAGAGTTTTTTGGGTTTGACATCTTATTATCAACATTTTATACGTGGGTTTGCAGATATTGCCCATCCCTTGCATCAACTGGTGGAAAAGGGGAAGCAGTTTTGGTGGACCCAAGACTGTTAAAATGCTTTTGATAAATCTAAAAACAAAACAAAACAGTCTGAGATGCTGTATTCAGCTCAGACTTAAGGCCCCGGTATAGCTCTGCGTTCGGCCGAACGCCGCTCTACGCGCGCGCTCTGTGCGCAGGCAGTTCACAGTATAGCTCTGCGTTTGTTCTTGCGTTAATGCTCGCGTTTTCGCTCCAAATACTTGACGTCATTTGAGCATTAGCAGGGCAGAGCGTTTACCTACGGGACAAATTGAGGTCGCTGATTGGTCATTTGCTGACACGCCTACTGAATTGATTGACAGGTCGGGTGGGGAAAAAAAGGCACGAGCCGGCAGCTGGCTCTGGCTGCAGCCGCTGCGGTGTTCTGTGTTTATATGTTAATAAAAAGTTCTAAAAAATAAAATAAAAACAGGGAGTGCTGGTCCAGCACACCAGAACACCAGGAAATCTGCAGAACCTCGCGCAGCCACGCTGGACCCGAGTTTAATTCGCTCATGACAAATTAATTCATTTCCTTATCATTTCAGTCATGTAGTCAGCGGAGGAGGAAGCAATCACTTGACTTTTGGCAAAAAGAAAAAGAAAAGGCCAGATCAGGGATGAAAAAGAGGAATTTAATACATTTGTGTCTCATACAAAACAGTCTGGCGCCGGGCAGTTTATTGTGAGACAACGCGTTTGCGTTCACGGTCGTAAAACTTGAGCTTGGAGCGTTTGCGCCCGCGTTCAAAGGGTTGTGCCTCTGCGTTGGAACGGCGTTGAGCGGCGTTTGGCAGAACGCAGAGCTATACTGGTGCCTTTATAAACAGCACCCTCTCACAGTGGATCAACCAGTTAGTTGATGACAGCCAAAACCAGCTGCTCACATGATCAAGGAGGACCATCAGCCTAACGATGGATCGTTAGCACCCTGATGGTTGTTTGCTATTCACAGAGGGCTGAGTGATACTAGCAATAACAGCATTGTAAGAGGGGACAGTTGAACCCGGAGGCCTCCACCTCTGTTTAATGATGGACGGTTTCTTTTCACAAAGATGGCCTCCTTTACTCCTCTCTCAAACCATTGTTCCTCTCTATCAAGGATGTGAACATCTTCATCCCTGAAAGAGTGACTGCTGGCCTGGAGATGAGTGTAGACCGCAGAGTCCTGACCTGATGATGTTGATCTTCTGTGCTGGGCCATCCTTTTGGCCAGTGGCTGTTTAGTTTCCCCGATATAAGACTGATCACAGCCCTCCTGACACTGAACAGCATACACAATATTACTCTGTTTGTGCCGGGGGACTGGATCTTTGGGATGAACCAGTCTTTGCCGTAATGTATTTTGGGGTTTAAAAGCCACTGGGACGTTGTGTTTAGAAAATAAATGTCTCAATGTCTCTGAAACTCCCGCAACATACGGAATGACCACTGGTCTGGGTCTGGGTTCCTTCTTTTCACCTGATGGCTGGCTGGAGTCCTGTTTGGGTTTCTTCTCTGCTTTCAGGAAGGCCCAGTTAGGATATCCACATTTCTCTAGAGCCTGTTTTGTGTGTGATTTCTCCTTCTGTCTGGCTGCTGAGTTAGTGGGGACGCTGTCTGCTCTGTGATACAGAGTCCTGATGACTCCTAACTTGTGCTCCAGAGGGTGATGGGAGTCAAACTGTAAATACTGGTCTGTGTGGGTGGGTTTGCGGTACACCTCAGTTTGCAAATTTCCTCTATCAGAAACTGAGACCTCACAGTCCAAGAAAGCCAACCTGCCATTTTTTACATCTTCTCGTGTGAACTTGATATATTTATCCACAGAGTTGATGTGATCAGTGAAATGTTGGACTTCCTGAGATTTAATTTTAACCCAGGTGTCATCAACATACCTGAACCAATGACTTGGTGGTCTCCTTGAAAATGACGTCAAGGCTCTCTTTTCTACCTCCTCCATGTGCTGAGCTGAATACAGCATCTCAGACTGAGGAAGTCTTTTGGACGAAAGACAAAACGTTTCTACAATTTTTTTTTTTATGTACAGAGGACCAGACTTAGCTTTTTTAAAAATTTCTACCTGGATGCATCAGGGTGCTTTTGATAAACAAAGTTAGTTTGATAACAGCTCCGGTTTTGATGTATCCAAATCCAAAAAAAAACTGTTTATTTTGGACACTGATGCAAGTGGCATGGGCACTGGGGCTGTATTATCTTAGGAAGTGGAGGGACACGAGAGAGTTGTTGCATATTCCAGCAGAGCTCTTACAAAACAGGAACACAAATATGCCACCACTAAGAAAGAACTTTTAAGTATGATCACCTTCACAAGATACTTTAAGCACTATTTGTTGGGAAAAGAGTTTGTTTTGAGAACTGACCATAACTCCCTCCAGTGGTTGCATAATTTTCGTGGCTTGGAAGGACAGTTGGCTAGATGGGTTGAACAGCTTGCTAATTTTCAGAATAAGATTGTCCATCGCCCTGGTAAATTGCATGCTAATGCAGATGCACTGTCTAGATTACCGGGTGCTTTTGAAAACAAATAGCTCTTTGTTGATCTTGTTGTGCAAGGTGAGGCCCACAGAATGGAGCCAGTCTGTTCTGTGCAGCCAGAACCCTTAGTGCAAACTAGTCAGACTTTAGAGATGGATGAGCTTTCAGGGGCTCAAATGGATGATGCAGAGTTGCGACACATAACTGAGTGTAAAACATTGTCTAGTGTTTGTTCGATACCTGAGGACCCTGAGCTGCAGAGTTCCCTTATCAGTCAGTCACTCGGTGCAACATAAATGCTATGGGAAATTATGCTCCGCGCAATTACCTGAAGGAATACAATCACGCCTTTACGGCAGGGGCGTCAGTGTCACGCCAGAGACCCTGCCCTCTGGGTATTTAAGGTGCTGACGCCCATCCTACTTCCTCTTATTGCCCTTCACCTTCACCTGCTGTTGGACGGGAGCAGAGCAACAGGCTGGTTGCTGTTGGACGGGAGCAGTGCAGCGAGCTGCTGCTGGACGGGAGCAGTGCAGCAAGCTGGTTGTACGTGAGCAGAGCAACGTGTGAGTTGCTGTTGGACGGGAGCAGGACAGCGAGCGAGTTCCTGAAGACGGAGGCAGAGAGGCGATCGAGTTGCTGTTGGACGGGAAGCAAGCTGGTTACTGATGGACATGAACAGAGCAGCGAGCGAGTTGCTGTGGACGGGAGCAGAGCAGCGAACGAGTTGCTGCGGACGGGAGCGGATCGGCGAGCGAGTTGCTGTGGAACAGTGAATTTCTGTATCCAGACCAGAAGAAGCAGGCGAGATGAGTCCTAGTAGAAAAAAGAAATCGGAGCCACAGAGTCAGGAGTCGGCGAGTAACAAATCGGTGGATAAAAATATGGAGTTAATAGAGGAATTGAAAAATGCAGTAAACGTTCTCAATGTGGAACTTGCAAGTTTGAGAGCTGAGCAAAAAAACTTTAATCAACTGGTAGAGGAGATGAAACAAATGAAAGCTCAGGAGGTCATCAGAGAAGAACGATTAGCTCAATTGGAACAAAAGTGTGAGGACATGGAACAATACATAAGAGGCGAGAACATGGTCATTTCTGGACTCGAGCTTAAACGCTGGTCATCGGCTGATGTAACTAAAGGCGTTAACACGAGTGAAGGAGGACGACCAGAACAACTGCAGTCTCTGGAGAATCAGGTAGTCACTTTCTTAAATGGCAAAGACATTGACATTAAACGTGATGACATTTCCACCTGTTACACACTGCCCAATAGAGTTAACAAACTTAAACCATCAGTAGTCGTGAGATTCATTGGAAGGAATCAAAGAAACAGGGTAATGATGCAGTCAAAGAAACTCGCAAAAACTATGGTCTTCATGAATGAACACCTAACTAAAAAAAACGCAAACATTGCACATGCAGCAAGGTTGTTGAAAAAGGAGGAAAAAATAAAAAAAACTTGGACAAGAAACGGAAACATCTGGATCAAAGTACATGAAAATTCGCAAGCTAAAATAATAAAAGAACTGAAAGACTTAGACACATTTAAATGATCTCAAAAATGACAAATCACCAATCACTATCACATGTTCATACACAAAAATTGACAAAAATGAACAAACAAACAAAAACATTAAAACATGACAGCATGACAAATCACCAATCACTATCACATGTTCATACAGCATGACAAATCACCAATCACTATCACATGTTCATACACAAAAATTGATAAAAATGAACAAACAAACAAAAACATTAAAACATGACAGCAACAAACGAAGACTCAGAATTTAAAATATACAATGTTGAAGATATGGTTGATGCAAACTTTTATCCTGCTATAAAAGACTGTGAATACTATAATGAAGAAAAGTTTAATGACATCAATATAACAAATGGAGATCTCTCTATTATTCACATCAATAGTAGAAGTATAAATGCAAATATATCCAAAATAACAGATTATTTAAAACAGTTAAACAGAACTTTTACATTAATAGCACTGTCAGAGACATGGCTTAATGATGAAAACAAAAATAATGTTCACATCGAAGGATATGAATTATATCATTTAAACAGAAACAATAAAAAAGGTGGTGGAGTAGCTCTATTTGTCAAAAATGAAATAAAGTGTAGAATAATTAAAGAAATGTCAATAATTGTTGACAATCTTATGGAAATAATAACAATAGAAATATTAAACGAAAATGCTAAAAACATATCCATAAGTTGTGTATATCGATCACCAGGATCAAATATAGAAATATTCACCGATAAAATCATACAACTACTGGAAAAGAGTTTAAATAAAAAAGTTTTCTTGTGCGGAGACTTTAATATCGACCTGGGAAATAAAACGGATTCAAATAACATCAGCACATTTCTAAATTCAATGTATAGTTTAAATCTTTATCCGTTAATATCAAAACCAACAAGAATTACAACTCATAGTGCTACGATAATTGACAACATTTTCACAAATATAACAAATGGGGATATGACAGGTGGTATCTTAACAACTGATTTAAGTGATCATTTACCAGTTTTCACTATCTACAGAAATGATCAAAACATTACAAAAGAAGTTACAATTAAGAAAAAAATAATAAACACATCAAAAAAAGCTATGGATCAATTAAAAGATGATTTACAGAAGCAAAACTGGAAGGACGTGTATATTGATGATGTTAACAGATCATATGATGAATTTATGAACATTTTAGAAGCTCTGTATGAAAAGAATTGTGTGCAAAGAAATCGTAGAAAAAGAAATATTGTTGACCAACCTTGGATGACTAAAGGGTTGAGAAATGCTTGTAAAAAAAAAAATAACTTGTATTTATGTTTCTTAAAAACGAGAACACAACAAGCTGAAGAAAAATATAAAAAATATAAAAATAAATTGGTAATGATTATAAGAAGATGCAAGAAAGAATACTATAGTGATTTATTAAACAAGAGCAATGGTGACACTAAAACAACATGGCGAGTAATAAATGATGTTCTAAAAAGTCATAAAGCAAAAACGAACATTGCAAAATATTTTGTGAAAGATGACAAAGAAATACATGATGAGAATGATATCGTAAATGAATTTAATCAATATTTTGTAAATATTGGATCAAGCCTTGCAGCTAAAATACCAAAAGTAGATAATAAGGTGTGTCATTCAATTAAAAGTTGCACCAACAGTATTTTTCTTAGTGGAACTAACAAAGAGGAAATTATGAAAATGGTAAAAAATCTCTCAGACAAGAGATCAAAAGACTGGGTGGACATGGATATGATGTTCGTAAAAGAAATAATAAGTTATGTTATTGAACCGTTTACATATATATGCAATTTATCTTTTTCAACAGGAATATTTCCAGATAACATGAAAGTAGCAAAGGTAATTCCTCTTTTTAAAAATGGTGATAAATGTGTATTCAATAATTATAGGCCAATATCCTTATTACCACAGTTCTCAAAAATTCTAGAAAAACTATTTGTGACCAGATTGGATCAATTTATTGATAAACAAAATATTTTAAGTAGCAGTCAATATGGGTTTAGAGAAAAAAACTCTACGTCAATGGCTCTCATGGATTTAATGGAACAAATAACTAATGCTGTCGATCATAAACAGTACTGTGTTAGTGTTTTTGTTGATCTAAAAAAAGCATTTGATACCATTGACCACACCATTCTCCTTGAAAAACTAAATAAATATGGTATTAGAGGACCAGCATTACAGTGGGTATCTAGCTATTTGAAGGACAGGAAACAGTTTGTGCAAATTAATGATGTTAAATCTGACCTCCGTGATATCACTTGTGGAGTTCCTCAGGGTTCTGTGCTTGGACCAAAGTTATTTATTTTATATGTGAATGACTTGGTAAATGTGTCAGGACTACTTAAATGTGTTCTTTTTGCCGATGACACCACTTTTTTCTGTTCGGGTAATGACATAAAACAGATTTTGGATATGATGAAAACAGAATTTATAAAAATACAAACTTGGTTTAAATTAAACAAATTATCTTTGAATTTAGATAAAACTAATTACATGATATTCAGTAACAAAAAGAGAATTGTTGATGATGATCCATTTGTAATTGAAGATGTTGTGATCTGTAAAGTGAGTGAAGTGAAGTTTCTGGGTGTTATCATTGATGACAAACTGACATGGAAACATCATGTAAATTCTATAAAAAAAATAGCTAGATCAATTGCAGTACTGTATAAAGTCAGGGATTTTTTAATTGATAAAGCTTTACATATGTTGTATAACACAATCATTGCTCCACATTTAATCTATTGTATTGAGGTTTGGGGAAAAGCGTGCAAAACTATTACAAAACCTGTTTTTATTTTACAAAAGAGAGCTGTAAGAGTAATCACCAGAAAACATTTCAGTCACCCATCAAACACTTTGTTTCTTCAGCTAAACTTATTGAAATTCCAGGAATTGGTAGAATATAGTATTTTATCAGTTATGTATAGGGCTCATAATAACACATTACCTTTAAATATCCAAAGAAATTTTATAAAAAGACAAAGTTATTACAATCTCAAAGGGACAGAGATATTCATCAAACCACAATTCAGAACCAGCTTAAAGGGACGGTCTACCTCAATTCAGGGAGTTCGATTGTGGAATGCTCTGGAGAGTGATGTTAAAAATGAAAAATCAATGTATACATTTAAGAAAAAGGTCAAAAAGGACTTGCTCAAAAACTATATATGATGTAACCTTCCGTGTTTGTGTATTACACTTGTGTATTACACTTATGTTGTACTTGTGATGTAGCTTAGTGCGTTTGTGTATTACAGTTAGAAAAATTAAGTAGAGTTATTCATTTTGTGAAGCAGTTTGTGTATTACAGTTAGAAAATTAAGTAGAATTATTCATTTTTGTGATGTATTTTGTGTATTACAGTTAGGAAAATTAAGTAGAATTATTCATTTTGTGAACATCTTGATGTTGTGCCATCTTTTAGTTTGTGTATTACAGTTAGAAAAATTAAATAGAATTATTCATTTTATGATCTAGTTTGTGTATTACAGTTAGGAAAATTAAGTAGGAAAAAAAATAATAAAAAAATAGGAAAATTAAGTAAAAAAAAAAAATTAAGTGTGATGTAGTTTGTGTATTAGTTAGAAAAATTAAGTAGAATTATTCATTTTGTGATGTAGTTTATGTATCACAGTTAGAAAATTAAGTAGAATTATGGGTGATGTAGTTTGTGTATTACAGTTAGAAAAATTAAGTAGAATTATTCATTTTGTGATCTAGTTTATGTATTACAGTTAGGAAAATTAAGTAGAATTATTCATCTTGTGATGTAGTTTGTGTATCACAGTCAGAAAAATTAAGTAGAATTATTCATTTTGTGATCTAGTTTATGTATTACAGTTAGGAAAATTAAGTAGAATTATTCATTTTGTGATGTAGTTTGTGTATTACAGTTAGAAAAATAAGTAGAATTATTCATTCTGTGATGTTGCTTGAAGGTTATCATTGGTTGAACAAACTGTGAAATAAGGGGCAGATATAATAAGATTTCATCTTCTTTCTGCTCCCTTCATTTTATCCTACTTGTATTCTTGTATCTGATGAAACTGTCTTGTATTGTACTTTTAAAATGAATGAATAAACATCAATCAATCAAAACCTTGCTTAAACCTGAACTCTCTTTGCGGGACTTCTCTGTGCCTCATCGCTCAACCAGAGGTGAGCTTTCTCCCTACACAGGGCGTACAGAGAATTATTCCTGCATACTGCCGGGCTAGTGAAATCTAGTCCGGCACATTTTTCCTTAACCCCAAAGTATTTTCTTCTCCTCTTTCCGCAGACTGCTTCGCTCGACGGCGCTAAGCTGCGTCACATCGCTACCTCTGCTAATTTCGTAGCAGGCTAGCCAGCGAAAGCGAGGGGACGGAGGAGTCGTCTCAAATAAAGGGAAAAAGGATTTTGGAAGGACTCGCTCGTCTTATCTAGGACATGCCTCCGGAGAAAGGAAAGCGAAAGACAAGACTTCCGAAAAAGACTAGCAGGACGGCGAGCCCGACCTCGCGCGCCTTCCCTCTCGGCGACGGACACCCATGAGGCCTGTCCTGTCTGCCTGGGAATGCTGCACGCGAACATGGCACTGGATGCGCCCGAATCATGCCCACACTGCAGCCAGATGCTGGAGGTGGTGAGGAGGCACCGGGCGGACTTCGTCGCCAAAGCCATGGGCGCTGCTGCAGCGCCAACAGACCCGGACACGACTGAGCCTCTCACTCCCATGCCGGAGCTCGAGAGCATGGCTCTGGAGGACAGCACCCAGGGTGAATGGGGTGACAGCCCAGACGCGCTGGCTCCCATCAGAGACTTAACAGTCGACTTCGACACACGAGGCTTGATGAACGAGGACGAGATTTTGATTTCAGGCTCAGGTGAATTTTCTGCGGATGACGCCGAAGTTGAGTACGACAAATGGGGGGGGGCTCTCTTGCACCCCGGCACCTGTGCTCCCAGAGACTGACTTTTTGATCCCTGCTCTGTTTGACTTGTGTCGCAGAGCAACGGACGCGTTGCAGATCACGCTACAGATCCCATGGCCAGAGTACGACGAACAAGGGGGGACCTCTCTCGCACCCCGGCGCCTGTGCTCCCGGAGACTGACTTTTCGATCCTTGCTCTGTTCGACTTGTGTCGCAGAGCAACGGACGCGCTACAGATCCCATGGCCAGAGCCTCCATAACAAGTCACGAGGTTAGCAGGAAATTATCTTTACTCAAAGCAGCAGTCTGCAACGAGGCAAATAATGCCCATCTTTCCGGATTTCCTCACGGAGCTGACTCGCACCTGGACTCAGCCCAGAGCTCCCATGCTGCTGCCGCTCTCGCAGTTCCTCGATGTGGATGGGATGGATGTAGTGGGTATAGCCAACGTGCCACAAATGGAGGACATGCTGGTGTCTCACCTGGCTTCCAGGTCATCCGGGACGAAACCAACTCTGCCCAGTAAAGCCTGTCGAGCCTCGGCTTCTCTGCTCGAGAAATGTTACAGCGCTCAGGGCCTCGCGGCGCGCGCAATGAACGCATCCGCCATGATGCAGGCGTACCTGGCTGAAAAACTGCAGGAGCTCCAGGTAACGACGGACAGACAGGTTGCCACAGAGGTGCAGGAAGAAGCACGCAGGGCAACAGACTTTGTGCTCCGCATGATGGGGACAGCAGCTATTGCACAAGGCAGAGGCATGGCTGAGGTGGTCATTGCACAATGCCATCTGTAGATGACCCTAACTGACCTCCTGGAGGGACAGAAAATTCCTTTTCTGCACCACTCGATGGAGCCGACGGGATTGTTCGGAAAAGCTATGGATCGAATACAGACCAGACTGGACCAGAGGCGCAAACAGGCTGAGGCTCTCCGGGTAGTCATCCCCAGAAGAGCTTTCGCCCCCCCCACAAGGAGTTAGCTGGGAGCAGAGCCCCGTAGCCTCGATACCACTCAACCTCACGTGTCCCACCGCAAAAGTGGCCGTTATACGAGGCCGAGCACCGGCGGAGATCACCCCCGGACCCACCTCGGGCCGAACATGCCTGGAGTAAGAACAGATTTGTTCCCCGCCAGACGGTCCGACATAAGGCCTCTTCGGCGAACCGGGACGCCAGACAGAAACAGGCGTGACGAACCAGGCACTTTTTTGACTTTACAGGATCACCTACCCACGCGGTATGGGAAATGACCTTTTCACGTCCAGACTTTGTTTGTAACATAGTACAAAAAGCTGGTGACTTTGTTTTACGCACAAATCATGTTTTTCCTGCTGTGAATGACATAAAGTCAAATATGTTGTTACACTTAAGCACGAATAAAGCTCAAAAAACAGCCCCTCTCTGTTTTCTTGACTCAAAAAACAACAACAACAACAAACAAAACAACTAAACACAGTAACATCAGCAACACGGTCCTCTCTGCTCTTCCAGCCGACATAAAGGGCGGGAGTCATCATTCCCCCCTCCCTCACGGCTCACGGGGTGTTAGCCTAATCAATAAGCCCCAGCTGGATGTCTCGGGTCTGTCTGCAACAGACAGTGCCAGAGGCGCCTGCAATCAGGCCCGCCGGTCCTCACAGAGACAGGTGAGGGGGGGTCACGTGCTACAGTGCTCAACCCGTTGTAAACCACGGGGCTGGCAATACACAAATCAAACAAACCTGTGACACGTCCGTGCTCCAGGGGCGCGTGCCGACGGAGCCTGGCCACCCACCTTCCTGGCTACCAGCTCCTATTCAATAGATTCCAGTAAGTGACTGGGGAGTCACGACAGAAGCCCACAGGCCAGAACCAGTGTCACATGTTCACCAAGGAAGTGGTGATGACACTGCAGTACGTGTAAACACTCAATGCAGAGCAGAAATGGCACCAGGGTTAACTCAGATTCCTCTTCTTTTTAACAGAAGGGGACTGGACTTTCTGTCACCAGCCAAACAAAAAACTGCTCAACACAGAGAACTATTTTGGACAGCTTCACATCCGCCTGCTGAAACTGTCCCCTTATCCTCAGTGGGTGACATGCCCTGCTCAAGCAATGATCCTGCAGTGTGTGACCACGCTCGCTGTACTGAATCAGTTCTACTCTTAAACCACACCTCCCCATCAGGTGAAACACAGCCCTCTAGAGGTTCATCAGGGCACTGATGAGGCCGGAGGCCAGTGTACTAGACACAACCATGAAGCGGGCTGGAGTCAGGAGGTCTGCTCGTATCCAGAACCTGCACCCACTCCGAACCATGACTCCCCGCAAGAAGAGGAAAAACAGGCATTCTGTTCCGCTTTTGCCCAATAATGACAGCAGTTTGCTTCTGCCTCCCAACACTCTCGGTCAGAGAGGTATGGAGGTACATCTGCAGGAGGGCCCTCTCCCTAACTTGGTTGGCCCTCAAGGAGCCACAGAAATCAGGGCCCTCGAGGAGGAGCTGGTTCCGCCACCTGCTCCTCTCCAGGGACCCGCCACGTCACCAGAAGGAATAGCCTCGCCGCTTATGTTGAGAACTATGGCAAATCTCATCTTGGTGGCTGAGAGGAACAAACTGGTGGCCTCAGGCCTGCCCGAGAACGTGGTAAATACCATTCAAAATGCCCGAGTTGTGTCAACACAGTCTCTCTACGCCCGGAAATGGCGTATTTTTGAAGCTTGGTGCATGGAAAGAAATATTATTTCTTATTCATGTGACTTAGTCCACCTTCTCACCTTTCTTCAAGACCTGTTGGAGAAAGATCGTTCTTTCTCAAACATCAAGGTGTTTTTATCAGCTATTTCAGCTTGCCACGAGGGCTTGGGGGAGCAGGACGCCTGGCGCGCACCCGCTCATAATAAGATTTATGATGGACGTGCTAAGGAAGAGACCCCCCAGCAGGATCTTGACCCCTGGATGGGATCTTAGTCTGGTCTTGGGGGCTCTCTGTCACCCCTAATTCGAACCACTGAGCGACATTAAGATAGATCTATTATCTTATAAGACCGCTCTGCTATTGGCCCTGTGCTCGGCGAAACGTGTGGGTGACCTCCATGCTTTGTCCGTGCACCCAATGTGTACCAGGTTTGTCCCTGATGGGACAAAGGTCACCCTAAGGCTTAATCAGGCGTATATCCCTAAGGTCCTGACTCTGAACCCCAGAAGACTGGACTTTGGTCTCTCTTTTTTTCCTCCTGCTCCTGTTCTCACTCAGGAACAGAAAAGGCTGAAGGCTCTCTGCCTCATGAGGGCTTTAAGCGCTTACATGCAGAGAACAGCTGAATGGAGGAAAACGAACCAACTGTTCGTATGCTTTGCGGCCCCAGCTACTGGAAGGGCCCTATCAAAGCAGCGCCTCTCACACTGGGTGACTGAGGCCATAAAAAGGGCGTACAGTAGCAAAGGTCAACAGGTGCCCTCTGGAGTGCGTGCCCACTCCACTCGGGGCCTGGCCACCTCGTGGTCATTGTTCAAGGGTGTACCAGTGGCAGACATCTGTGCGGCTGCGAACTGGAGCTCTACAAATATGTTTGCAAAGCATTACAGTTTGGACCTTACTGCGTGTGATGTCACTCAGGTTGTCCTTTCTAACACACAGTAGAAAGCGGCCTTGAGATGCCTATTGAATAAAGGTGGACGTTCACACTAGGATGCATTTTACTGAGCATTTCAAGGGTGAATTACCTTGCATGGAGTGAATTACGTTCCCATAGCATTTATAATAATAATAATAATAATGAATTCAATTTATAACGCACTTTTCATTAATGAAAATCTCAAAGTGCTACAAGGAGCAACAGAATTAAATGTCAATAAAACAAATAATAAAACAATTAAAACCAATAACAATATCAGCCAAGATCAAAAGTAGAATCATGAGGAGGCAGAGTATGCTTGGTCGAAAAGGAAGGTCTTCAAGCCGCTCTTAAAGTCAACCACAGACTGTGGGGCTCTTAGACAGTCAGGAAGAGAGTTCCACAGACGGGGGGCAGCCACACTGAAAGCCCGGTCTCCCATGGTCCTTAATTTGGTTCTCGGAATGTGAAGGAGATTGCTGTTCTGTGACCGCAGCGAGCGGGTGGATGAGTATGGAATAAGAATATCCTTCAGATAATCTGGTGAAGTTCCGTGTAAGCATTGATGTGTAATGAGAGCAGTTTTGTACTGAATTCTGTAGGCGACAGGAAGCCAATGAAGGTTATGGAGAATGGGCGTAATATGTTCAAATTTACGAACTCTCAACAAGATCCTTGCTGCACTGTTTTGAATATATTGAAGTTTCTGAAGGTTTTTGCCAGGGATTCCAATAAACAGGGAGTTGCAGTAGTCGAGCCTGGAGGAGACAAAAGCATGGACGAGCTTCTCAGCATCGGAAAAAGTTAGGGATGGGCGAAGTCTGGAGATGTTTCGAAGATGGAAGAAGCAAGTTTTAAACAGATGCTTAATGTGATTTTCAAATGTAAGATTGGAGTCCATTTTTATTCCAAGATTAGTAACAGAGGTGGAGAGGGGGATGTCTTGTCCAGAAAAGGAAAGTGTTGTTATAGGAGATGTTTGTACCTGGTGAGGGGTGCCAATCAGTATGGCCTCAGTCTTGGAGCAGTTTAATTGAAGAAAGTTCTGATTCATCCATGCCCTAATTGCCTCCAGGCAGGCAGAGAGGGCAGTGAGTGAAGATGGAGATGACAAGGTGGAAGATGAGGATGCTCCAGTCCTGATGTAAAGCTGTGTATCGTCGGCATAACAGTGAAAAGAAATGTTGAACTGATTAATAATTTGACCTAAAGGCAGCATGTAAAGGGAAAACAGCAGGGGCCCCAGAACCGACCCCTGAGGGACACCACAGGAGACACCAACTGTCTGGGACGTGGCGTTGCCAAGACTAACACATTCCAGCCTATTGGAGAGGAAAGATTTGAACCAGTCCAGGACTGTGTCGCAGAGACCGACCTCCACATGAAGACGGTGGAGGAGGATACTATGGTCCACAGTGTCGAAGGCTGCAGTGAGGTCAAGGAGGACAAGGATGGAGGGAGAGCCAGTGTCAGCGGCCAAGAGGACATCATTGGTAACCCTCAGCAATGCAGTCTCTGTACTGTGAGCTGCCCTGAATCCAGACTGAAACTTCTCATACAGAGAGTGTTGTTGTAGGTGATCCTGCAGCTGAGCAGCAACAGCTTTTTCCAGCACTTTAGACAGAAAAGGGAGGTGTGAAATTGGGCGGTAATTAGAAAAAATGTCGGGATCCAAATTAGATTTTTTCAGAAGAGGCCTAATGATGGCGGTTTTTAGAGGCAGTGGAACATGACCAGATTGTAGAGACTGATTTATTATTTGAGTGATAAGTGGGCCTATTGCCGAATGATTGGTTTTTATGAGAGACGTTATGAGGAGGTTTTTATGTTGCACCGAGTGACAGACTGATAAGGGAACTGAAAGTTATGCACCGTAACTCATGTTCCCTGAAGGAAGGGAACGAGGTGCAACATACTTGGCCCTTTTCAATGCTGAAAGCTCGGTGAAGTGCATTTTGGAGGAAGTAGGATGGGCGTCAGCACCTTAAATACCCAGAGGGCGGGGTCTCTGGCGTAACGCTGACGCCCCTGCCGTAAAGGCGTGATTGTATTCCTCCAGGTAATCGCGCGGAGCGCAATTTCCCATAGCATTTATGTTGCACCTCATTCCCTTCCTTCAGGGAACATGAGTTATGGTGCATAACTTTCAGATTTGCTCCTGTATGGGATCAGCTTGAAGTACAAGGGTCTAGGCTTGTGCATATATCGGGCGGCCGTGGCGTAGTGGTAAGGGCAGTCGTCTCCCGATCGGAAAGTTGGCGGTTCGACTCCCGGGACCCGCACCATGTGTCGTTGTGTCCTTGGGCAAGACACTTAACCCTGAGTTGCTCCCGGTAGGACTGGAAAG
>JBBPBX010072445.1:0-18064 GCA_038048925.1 Garcialebias charrua
CACCACTACTCAATTTCTCTTTCTATCCACACCATGGTAAAACAGTTTGAACCCTGCTCCAATGCTGTGGGCCTTGCTGCCCTTCCACTTGGTCTCTTGGACACATAAAACATCTGCCTTTCTTCTCTGCATCATGTCAGCCAGCTCTCTACCTTTGCATGTCATTGTCCCCACATTTAGAGTTCAACCCTCAGTCCTACATTCTTCACTTTCCTCTTCTCCCTCTGTCTCCTGACACGTTTCCCTCCTCGGGGTCTTCGACTAACAGTAGCACAATTTCTGCCGGCACCCTGTTTGTCAACAGCACCGGTGGCGGTCATTGTTAACCCGGGCCTTGACAATCCGGTATTGTTTCACTTTGATGAACTCGCATTATGGTTTACTTTTGGCACAAGTGTTTTACATCTGATGCCATTCCTGACACAACCCTTACCATTTGCCCGGGCTTGGGACCGGCACAAGAGATACACTGGCTTGTGCTCCCTAGTGGTTGGTTTGTAAATTAGAGTGATCTTTTGCATTATTTCAAAAGTTTGTCTTTTAACATTTAGATTGGGACCGATTTAAAAGTTTACAGGAAAGTCTAACTTCTTGCAAGAAAAATATGAAAACATAAAGGATGTTTGAAGAAACAAACACCACCGAGCCTCTCACTCCCACGCCGGAGCTCGAGAACATGGCTCTGCACGACAGCACACGAGTCGAATGGGGTGACAGCCCTGACGTGCTGGCTCCTATGGTGGACTTAACAGTCAAATTTGACACTCGAGGCATGATGAACGAGGACGAGATCTCGATTTCAGCCTCAGGCGAATTTTCCGCGGAGGACGCAGACGTCGAATTCGAGGAACAGGGAGAAGACCTCTCCCAAACCCCGGTACCTGTGCTCCCGGAAACTGACTTTTCCATCCCTGCTCTGTTCGACCTGTGCCACAGAGCAGCGGACGCGTTGCACATCCCATGGCCAGAGCCTCCGCCTCGTCAACAGGTCACGAGGCTGGCAGGAAACTATTTTTACTCAAAGCAGCAGGCCGCCACGAGGCAAAGGATGCCCGTGTTCCCGGACTTCCTCACAGAACTAACTCGCACCTGGCCTCAGCCCAGAGCTCCCATGCTCTTACCACTCTCACAGTTCCTCGACGTGGACGGGATGGATGAGGTGGGAATAGCCAACGTGCCTCAAATTGAGGACACACTGGCGTCTCACCTGGCTCCCAAGTCATCCGGGACAAAACCAACTCTTCCCAGCAAAGCTTGTCGAGCTTCAGCTTCTCTGCTCGAGAAATGCTACAGAGCTCAGGGACTCGCGGCGCGCGCCATGAACGCGTCCGCGTTGATGCAGGCTTACCTGGCTGAAAAGTTGCAACAGCTCCAGGTAACGACAGACAAGCAAGCTGCCGCTGACTTGCTGGATGAAGCCCGCAGGGCAACAGACTTCGTGCTCCGCATGATGGGGACAGCCGCTGTTGCTCAAGGCAGAGGCATGGCGGAAGTGGTCATCGCGATACGCCATCTGTGGATGACTTTAACTGATCTCCCCGAGGGACAAAAGGTGCCTTTTCTCCACCACTCGATAGAGCCGACGGGATTGTTTGGGAAAGCTTTGGATCGAATTCAGACCAAGCTGGACCAAAGGCGCAAACAGGCTGAAGCTCTCCGGGTGGGCATTCCCAGAAGAAGCTTCGCCCCCCCAGGGAGTCTGTTGGAGGCAGACCTGCGCAACCTCGACATCGCTTGGCAACGCGTGCCCCACTGCAGAAGCGGCCGGCGTACGAGGATGAGCATCGGCAGAGACCACCGCCAGGCCCACCTCGCACTGAACACGCATGGAGCAAAAACAGTTTTGTCCCCCGTCAGGCGGTCAGACACAAGGCCTCCTCGGCGAACCAGGACACCAGACAAAAGCGTGCCTGATGAACCAGGTTCACGTCTTGACTTTACACGATCACCCGTCCACGCGGTACGGGAAATGATCTCTTCATGTCCAGACTTTATTTGTAGCACGGTACAAAAAGCTGGTAACTCTGTTGCATGCACAAATCATGTTTTTCCTGCTGTGAGTGACATAAAGTCATATATGTCGTTACACATAAGCACGAATAAAGCTAAAAAAACAGCCCCTCTCTGTTTTATTGACTCTAAAAAAAAACAAACAACAACAAAACACAAGTAACTTCAGCAGAACAGGTCCCTCTGGCCTGCCAGCCGTCATAAAGGGAGGGGGCCGTCCCCCCCTCCCTCACGGCTCACGGGGTGTTAGCCTAATCAATGAGCCCCGGCAGGGTGCCTCTGCTCCGTCTGTAGCGGACAGGCACAGAGGCGTCTGCAAGCAGGCCCTCCACCCCTCATGGAGACAGGTGAGGGGGGTCACATGCTCCAGTTCCCGCTCCATTGTGAACGACGGGGCGGTCAATACACTAACCAAGCAAACACGTGACATGTCCGTGCCTCAGGGAGGCGCTGACAGAATCTAACGACGGGGGCGCCACGTCAGAAGCCCACAGGCAACCACAGGCAACCACAAGCTTCACACTTTCACAAAGGCAATTGTGTTCAAACTGCTGTGTGTAAACAAATCAGAACTGAGTCAGATTCCTCTTCCTGTTATTCGAAGGGAACTAGGCTCTCTATCACCAAACAATTTAAAGTCTGCCAAGCATAAAGAATCATCTCCATGTTCTCACGTTGCAACTGTCCCTTTATCATTAATGGGCGACAAGCAATGTCCAAGCAGTGATCCGGCAGCACGTGACCTTTCTCACTGTGTTGGTTCAGCTCTGCTCTTAAACAATATTCCTCCAACGGGTGAAACACAGACCCCGGCCAGTTTGTCTGGTTTCAACGCTCTGTTAAGGCCGAGGACCAGTAAACTAGACCCATCCAGGAAACAGATTGGGGTCAGGAGATCTGCTCGTTTACAAAACTCGCAGCTTCTCTGTCCCATGACCCCAAACAAGGAGAGAAAAAACAGACATTCTGCCCCACTTCTGTCTAATAAGGACGACAGGTTGCATCTGCCCTCGATCACTCTCGATCAGAGCAGCCTGGTAGTACATCGACAAAAAGGCCTTCTCCCCAACTTGGTTGACCCCCAGGGGGTCACACCTTCCAGGGCCCTTGGAAGGGAACTGGATACACCAACTGCTCTTCTTCGGGGTCAAACTATGTCACCAGAAGAAGTATTCTCGCCGCTTAGGCTGAGAGCTGTTAAAAATTTCAGCTTGTTGGCAGAAAAGAACAAGCTGATGGCATCAGGCCTGCTGGAAAATGTGGTAAAAACCATCCAAAATGCCCGTGCTATGTCAACACAGTCTCTCTACGTACAGAAGTGGCGTATTTTTGAAGCTTGGTGCACAGAAAGAAATATTATTTCTTACTCATGCGACCTGGCTCTTCTCCTGACTTTCCTTCAGGATTTACTGGAAAAAGGTAGTTCTTTCTCAATTATTAAAGTTTTCCTATCAGCTATTTCAGCCTGTCACGAAGGCTGGGGACACAGGACACCTGGTACGCATCCAATCATAATAAGATTTATGAAGGCGTGCTAAGAATAAAACCACCCAGCAGGATCCTGACCCCTGGTTGGGATCTTAGCCTGGTCTTGGGGGCTCTCTGTGATCCTCCATTCGAGCCACTGAGCGAGGTTAAGATAGATTTTTATCTTATAAAACCGCTCTACTCTTGGCCCTTTGCTCGGCAAAACATGTGGTTGACCTCCATGCATTGTCTGTACATCCAATGTGTACCAGATTCGCCCCCGACGGATCAAAGGTCATCCTAAGGCCTAATCCCGCATACATCCCCAAGGTCTTGACTTTAAACCATAGGAGTCTGGACTTTGATCTCTCCTCCTTTCCACCTGCTCCTGTCCTCACTCAGGAACAGGAAAGGCTGAGGGTTCTCTGCCCCTTGAGAGCTTTACGCACTTACTGTACATGTAGAGAACAGCCGAATGGAGAAAAACAAACCAACTGTTCGTGTGCTTTGCAGCACCTGCTACCGGAAAGGCCCTATTAAAACAACGCCTCTCACATTGGGTGACTGAGGCCATTAAAAGGGCGTACAGTAGCAAAGGTCAACAGGTGCCTTCTGGAGTGCACGCCCACTCTACTCGGGGCTTGGCCACTTTGTGGTCACTGTTCAAGGGTGTACCAGTTGCAGACATTTGTGCTGCGGTGAACTGGAGCTCAATAAACACTTTTGCAAAGCATTACAGTTTGGATGTTACTGCGTGTGATGTCACTCAGGCTGTCCTTTCTAACACACAGTAGAAAGTAGCCCTGAGATGCCTGCTGGTCAAGGGCAGACGTTCACACTAGCATGCATTTTACTGAGCATTTCAAGGGCGTGAATGAATTACGTTCCCATAGCATATGTTGCACCGAGAGAACATGACTGAAAGGGAACTGAAAGTTATGCACCATAACTCATGTTCCCTGAAGGAAGGGAACGAGGTGCAACATATCTGGCCCTTTTCAATGCTGAAAGCTCGGTGAAGTGCAATTTTGGAGAAAGATGGATGGGCGTCAGCGGCTTAAATACCCAGAGGGCGGGGCCTCTGACGCAACGCTGACGCGTGATTGTATTCCTTCAGGTAATCATGCGGGGGCGCAATTCCCATAGCATATGTTGCACCTCGTTCCCTTCCTTCAGGGAACATGAGTTATGGTGCATAACTTTCAGGTTTCTCTCTTTTTACATAAACAGCTGCTTCCTTCACACACTTCTCAAACCATCTGTGTTCTCTGTCCAAAATGTGCACATTCTGGTCCTCAAATGAGTGTCCCTTGTACGTGAGGTGGAGGTGAGCAGCTGAGTTTTGTCCAGAGGAGGTGGCTCTCCTGTGTTGGGACATTCGTCTGTGAATCAGTTATTCAGTTTTCCCAATGTAGAGGTCTGGACAGTCCTCGCTGCACTGGACCTCATAAACTAAACCACTCTGTTTGTGTGTAGGTGTTTTGTCCTTCGGGTGCACCAGTCTCTGTCTGAGAGTCCTGCTGGGTTTGAAATGTACTGGGATGTTGTGTTTGTTGAAAATCCTTCTGAAATTCTCTGATACTCCAGCCACATAAGGGATGACAATGTTTTTTCGTCTGTTATCCTTATTCCGTTCATTATTGTGTTTTGTAGATTTCCTCGCTGACTTGACAAAAGCCCAGTTAGGATATCCACATGTTTGGAGATTTTTTTATGTGTTTCTGTTCCTTTTCCTTCCCTTCTGTCTTTGTGGGGATGTGTTCGGCCCGATGCTGTAAAGTTCTGATGACAGAAAGTTTGTGTTCAAGTGGATGGTGAGAGTCAAACAGAAGATACTGGTCCAGACCTGTCAAGTCTCCCGTTTTGGCCGGGAAACTACCGTATTGTACCCCTCTTTCCCGTCGTCATCTCGAATTATTATTTTCCCGGAAATTTCCCGTATTATAATATTCTTTAAAAAAAAACATTCCAGTGCCTCTGAATTATGTCACAAGCCTCGCAAGAACTGCCACCTGCAGTAGCCTCGGTGGAAGTTCTCGCAATGTTTGTGCTGGCAGCAGCGGGATACCCGGAAAAACACACCAGAAATGGATGAAAGTAACGAGAGAAAGCGTCCCTGCCAAAAAAGTTAAGACTTTGTGTAAATATCTTGAAAAATGGGACAGCGAATTTACTTTTCCTAAAAGAAGAGTAGGGTGGGGGGCACAATTACGCGTTTTGTAAGATTTGTAACTGCGACTTTAGTGTCTCATGGGGGAAGGAACGGTGTCCGTCAGACTGCCGAAATCAGACTCCATGAAGCGGACTGACGAGAGCAACGCACCCCTGAAGCCACGGAGCTCGAATATCCAACTTCCAACGTAAAACTAACTTTACCGCAGTGTCCGACTGCATGAAAAATCCGTCAAGCACAAAGGTAGGCCTATCAGATTGTGATCACATTGTATTGTATTGTATAATTTTATTCATTTCATATTAAAAACAATGACAATTTTTTAAAAAGAAAAATTAAACATAACATAAAATGAAAGGAAGCAGAAGAAAACATTTCTTATCATATCTGCTCCTTATCAAACAATCAATTCAAACTATCAATTCAAACATAAATATACTTATTTGTAATACAAAATAATACAGTCTCATCAGAGATATACAGTCACATCAAAATATCTAATATAATTTGTTATATTAGAATCAACTTAAATGTAACTCTTCAATAAAATAGTTTTAATAATTTTCTTAAATATTAGTATGGACTTCACATTTTTACATTGTCCTCTAGTCCATTCCAAAGATCAATTCCTCTTATTGTAGTAGACCTACCCTTTAAACTGGTTCTAAACTTAGGTTTAACAAACATTTCCATTCCCTTTAAATTATAGCAACTAATCCTTTTCACAAAATAGGTTTGAATGTTAGATAGACACACAAACATAACTGGTTTGTAAGTGGCTGATAGGTAGTTATTTTAGATTTCTTGTAAACCTGTCTTAAAATGTAAGGGGTCCTGGACTTTGGTTGGGTAGTGGGATGGCTCGGAGTACCCGGCAGAAAATCTCCCTTATTTTTAAATCCAAAACTTGACAGGTACTGTATGTACTGGTCTGTGTGGGTTGGTTTTCTGTAAACTTCAATGTTGAGGCTGTCCTCTCTTTCCATGTGAACCAAACAGTCCAAAAAAGGCAGCTTGTTGTCGTTTGCATCCTCTCTGGTGAACTTGATGTTTTTGTCAACCGAGTTAATGTGTCTGGTGAATGCTTCCACTTCCTTGGTTTGGATTTGGACCCAAGTGTCATCCACATATCGGAACCAATGGCTTGGCGCTGTTCCCTCGTAGGAGTTTAGGGCTCTCTGTTCCACTTCCTCCATGTAGAGGTTGGCAACAATGGATGACACTGGAGATCCCATGGCACAGCCGTGCTTCTGTCTGTAAAAACTGTCATTGAACTTGAAATAAGTGGTGCAGAGGCAGAGATCCAGCAGGGTGCAGATATGGTCTGGTGTGAAGTTGGTCCTTTTGTCCAAATCCTTGTCTTGTAGAAAATTGTATCATGTCCTGGATGACTGAGAATCTTCACCAGCATACTGATGGAAGTGTTTACAAAAGTGATTGTGTCAATCAAAAAAGTGTAAACTGACAAACAAAACATCTTTCTCGGCAGAAGAATATAATAAAGTTAAACTCACAGTTATTTGTTCTTCTTTGGGATGCTCCCTGCATTAGGGGTCACCACTATGAACTAAGTCACAAAAAGACTTGGCAATTATTTGTATGCCATATGCCCTTCCTGAGGCAACCATAGATCATTGAGCTACCACAGCCCTCTGTGTGGAGCAGAGAGCTGCCATCTACGGTGCCCGGAGGAGCAGCTGGTGGGGGTTAAAGGACTTGCTCAAGGGCCCAGAGTGGGGCAAATGAGGGTGGGAGCAGGTGTTTCATCTATCCCACCCACATTTTTGATGTTGTCAGTACCAGGAGTTGCACCGGCAATCTTCCGATCACAGGCCCACCATCTCTAACCTCAGCACCACCACTCCCTCACAGTTAAACTCCCAGTATCTGTGTCATTTTCAGGGATCCGATATTCCTAACTGCACATGCTGTCGACAAATGGCATTTTTTTTTTAACTATCATGGATTTCCAGTTTAATGATTGTGCACTTAGAAGAAACAGTTGTGCAGTCATAAATCCTCGGCTTTCTAAACTTTTATTTAACTTCTGCCTTCCATTTTATTGCAGCAGCTGCTGTTGTACTTCTTGATTCATTCAGTCACCCAAATAGAAGTAGCGACTTGAGGGAAGGAGATCCTTTTCTCAGACCATTACCAACTATTTCCCCGAGGTGCAAACCCCATCACACAGTGTTTTTAAAGACTGTGAGAAAGAGGCCTGGCAGAGTAGAAGAATACATTTCTGCTTAATTAATTCCATTCCTTACTTTAGGTATTAAAAGGCAATGGTCTGTTTAACAACTTTCAGTGACACTAAACGGGCAATTAGTCACAGCCTAATCATTTTTCATACATTTTATGTGTGTGCCTAGGGTGGCATGTGCTCCCGGGAGGGTCATCCCACTAGCCAACGCACTTCCACGCCCTTTTCACAGCTCCATACATCCACATGGGATTAAGTCATTACCTTCCTTTTCTTCTCAGCCAGTTTGTCATTAAACATGTCATGCTTTGTGATCATCTGTGATACCGACACTTCAGTATTTTTTTTCTTTCTTTCTCTCTCTGCAGGTCCAACCACCTGCTTCTGCTTGCACTGAAGAGAGCCTTTTAGTTTTATTCTTATTCCGCTGGAGTTTGTGGTTTAGATTTTAAAAAATGTTGTTTTATTGTGGAAATATATGAAAACTGAGTAGCATCTTCATGCCAGCTGTACAGCCCTCAAACTGAATACATAATACAGTATGTGATCTTTGTATGAAATGTTTAGAAATCAGTGCTATTTATATTTAAAAAAACACCTGCTGCCCAGCTGTAAGATGAGGACACCCCAACTTCCTCCAGTTAAAAAAAAAAGCATGTTAAGTTTGTTATTCTATACTGAACCCAAGAATAATTATATAATTCTCTTTTTCTCGTGCTGCTTTGTCTGCAGTGTCTAGTACCTTTTTTATTTTTATTTTTTATTTTTTTATTCCTCAGTCGGGACCTGAAATGTCTTAATTGTGGTGGACCCAGAAAGGGAGGTAGATAATAATAATAATAATTTGTCACATTTGTCATCTGTGTATGTTCCCATACTTGACAGACAAAATTGGTCTTCTGCATTTAACCCAACCACCACCAGGTGGTGCAGTGAGCAGCGTAGTCGCGCTCGGGGAGCTGGGAAAATAGATGTGCACTCATAGACACCCCAGGATGGTGTGCCGTGGCCAGGGTTTGAACCTGGGTCCTTCGGATAACAAGTCCGATTCTCTGCCACTACACCATCTTGGCCCCTATCAAAGTGGAGTGAAGTGAGGAGTGCCAAATACATCATGCCACTCTAACCAATGAGCCTTCTGTCATTACAGCATCACTAGTATTTTAAATTTGTACTCATAACTTCATCTTTCTTTTGCCCGAGATCTCAAAATCATGATCATGTGAAAAAATTATTAAAATCCAATTTGTATCGCATTCGGCCATCAGGAAGTGTTGAACCCATATGCAGGAGGATGACAGGAGGCGCAAGACAAATCTAAAGTATTTATTTACAAAAACAAAACAAAGCTAAGGCTGGCAGGGCAGCAAACCTACAAAACTACTGGAGCACGGAAGGCAGAACACGACACCATAGAAGGACAATCCTGAGACAAAGACAAGATGGAGGAGAGCTGAATATACAGTATACACATACTGATTAGAACAATGACATCCACCTGTGGTGATTAACACGAGACACAGGTGAGACAGGGGCTGAACACAAGCAGAGAAAATACAGAAAGCTGAATTAAACTCAAGCATGAGAAACACAGAGAGCTGGATTAAACACATGAGGCTGAAACACAACAAAAGGCTGAATTAAACACAAGCAGGAAAAACACAGAGAGCTGGATTAAACACATGAGGCTGAAACACAACATAAAGCTGAATTAAACACAAGCAGGCAAAACACAGAGAGCTGGATTAAACACATGAGGCTGAAACACAACAAAAGGCTGAATTAAACACAAGCAGGCAAAACACAGAGAGCTGGATTAAACACAAGAGGCTGAAACACAGCATAAAGCTGAATTAAACACAAGCAGGGTAAACACAGAAAACTAGGGGACAGACTATGACAATTTGTTCATTTTGCTCTAGTTTAACATTTACAACATCTTCTCTTCCACTTGTCAGAGGTTTGGAGTACTATTCAGAATTAGTCTGACTTTGAAAACTCAGTTAGCCGCTCCTTCCTGTAAACAACCTTCCCACGGCTATGGTTACTCATCATAGTAGATGTTAAAATGGGCCACGTGAACAGGAATAACTGAGGCAGTTCAAAGCAGAAAACAAAATTATCCCCCAAATGTGAGTGTTTTACCAGAAAACTATGAGCTCATTGCAGGAGGCACTCAGCAGTAGGATTGCATCCTTATGCACAGCTTTTTTGAACCATAGAATTCTCTTCAATATCCACGCAGAATTTTTTTTCCTTTCTATTTTTAATGACTTAATGAAAAATAAACAAAAACATCCACACAAGCAAAAGCAATATATATTTATATTTCAACAACAATGCAGAACTGCTCCAAAATAAAGACAAAGGAGCTAAGTATTTTTAATTTAGCCAGAACAATATTAAAATAATTTCAATGAATGGCCAAAAATGCAGGGGTCTTCCACAGGAAAACTTTATTGGCCTTTTATAATTAATCTAATGCTATTAACATGGTATCACAATTATAGCCAAAATGATTATACATTTTTTTATGGAAATATATGTCAGAATTTAAACAAGGTTACCTGTATATATATATTTTTTTCCATTGGAAAGTATTTATTTTTGCGCAGTTGGAAAATCATAGTATTCATTTTCATCCATGTTGTGGTTTTGTGTTAAAAACCTTTGTAACATGGCAGCTCCGTGGTTAGCACTGTTGCCTCAAGACAAACCTGTTCAGTCCCCAGTATGGATGTGTGGAGTCTTTCTGTATGGAGTTTACATGTTCTCCTTGTGTTTGCATGTTTGTTTGTTTTTTTTCCAGATACTCTGATTTCCTCCAAAAGTCCAAAAACATGATTATTTAATCTGCCCTCAGGCCCAGGGCTCCCTTGCGAAAGAGATTTATGTTTGCAACAGGATTTGCCCGAGTAGTTGGAAGAGAGGAATTTTTTTCTCCTAAACTTTTAAAATTTTCTGAAGCTTTTATTGCTCATCTAGTTTGTTAGACTCTTATCATTGCAAACAATTGTAGCTGAATCTTTTTTTTTTCTGTATCCTTCCAAAATTCTGTAAAAACACATAACACTGAAGCTATGTCAGTCATGCAATCATTATAATGCAGTCCATGGTGTGTTTTAACAAAGTTGAATAAATTATGCATATTTCACCCTGCAGACATCTTTATGTCTGATTCATTTTTTTATTTTTATTTTTTTTACCACAAATCAAAAACTCCCACTATAAGTGATGAGTTGCTTTAAGGCCCTGTACACACGTAGCCGGATATCAGTAAAACCGAACAGTTTATCATGCGGTTTGGCCTATCATCCACACGTGAACTCCAGTTTATGTAACTATAAACGAATAATAAAAAAACTCCGACCAAAGTGGAGATTTGATAATTCTCCGCTTTCGAGTCTGCGTGTGGACTTTCAGAACCGGAGGTTTTTGCTCCAGCTGGAGCAGTGCTGACGCCACATAATGCTCGGCGAAAAATAAAAGCTAAAATGTCAACATACCTGCTCTGACATGTTTCCCAGTCGACATTTTCCTGCGTTTTATTAACTTTGTACTCCAACACGGTATTTAATAGTAGATCTACCTCGCGGTCTGTCCACACAAATGAAAAAAAAGAAAGAAATAATAACAGGAAGTTGTGGCTGAGTTGAAGGGTTGTGACAGCACTACACTGCCACCTATGGGTTCAGCATATTCATTACAACGCTCTGTGATGAAAATAAACGGGAACATGTAGACGAATATTTTAAATATTCAAACATGTATGGACAGAGATTTTTTTTTGCGCAGATATTCGTTTTTCAAACACCAGGCTACGTGTGTACATGGCCTCAGAGACAAGCTGCCAACATTCTGCTGTACAGCAGTAAACATCTGTGTTTCCTACTGATCTGCTAACTGGTACATTTTTGTTTTTTAGCATGTTAATAATCCAAAGTACATCTAGAAAGTTTCACACTGCTTTATGTGGGATATGTTGTTATTGGCCACTAATGCTCAGACATTGATTTAGAGAAGGCTCACTTTGCCAAGCAAGCACTTTCAGTATCAGCTGATCATTTTGGCCAAAATAACGACTGAGATTAAAATTTGATTGATTGTGAGGCTACGGCTGGCAGGTGGGTCATCAAAAGTAACTAACATTCTTATATTTTCATTAGCCTTTTACTGTCAATACATGTACTTTCAATCAGGCCATTTCACTATGCTAACTAATGCAAAATCAATATTAATTTATCATAGAGGTTTGATCAAAACAAACCTTTAACCTGGATTTGGAGGCAATAAGCCCTCAACTGCTAAGGTCATCTGAGAGTCTCATCATCCAATGCACTTCATAAATCAAGAATACCAAAATTCCTCAAGCACAACCAGCTAATGGTAAAGTCACACTCCGGCCTGTCAAATGTCATGAGCACACCAGCTACTCTGAAACTGTCCATTTAACGTAGCTTTATTTTACATTGTGATTTTTCAGCAGCTTTATTTCAATTTGGCCACATCTCTTCTTGACATTTGTCTACAAATCAGGGATTATGCTGTGCACATCAGAAAAAGGCACAAGTGATGTGTCCACAAAAACATCTGCGCTACTACACTTGTCATTAACCTTTAAACACCTAGACCTTCTTTCCCATGACATTTTGACCTGCGGAGAGGAAAGAAATAGTTGTAACTAACATTGGTAATGATGGCTCTATCACATTAAGGTGAATGTGTGAAAGCCATGTCAACAAGTCAGCACCCACTGATACCCTGTCAGGTAAATGACCAGAGGTGTCAAAAATGATTGTTTGACCTGTCAATTACAACACAAGTGTCAGGAAAACCTAAAATCACATTTTATCAAACTTCTTTTAGCTTCAGGTTACTAAATCAGGTACAGCAACCTTGCAAATTGGAAAAGACAGCTGATTCTCACTAATTAGTTGTTCAGCTTTTATTGTGCGAAGAGAGTAAAAGTATATATTCATTATACTAAAAAGTTATTTAAAAAAACATCAACAAAAAGCAGTACCAAAGCAGAGTATTGTAGATAAAGTGAGAAAGCCAACGTGTTGTCAATATTAAGAACATACAATGGCAGACAACAACAGAATCAAATGTGTGACATTAAGACAGAAGGCTCATTGTTTTACAAAGTGTGCTTGAAACACCTTCATACATACAGTGTGTTATACAATATTTATATTTTTACAAATTCAGAAAATGTGAGAATATGAAGAGGAACTTTACTNTCGCTCCCGGAATGCATTTAACTATGGCCTCTGAAGCCCCTAAAGCCACGTTTTGGACTATGGAGTTGCCAATAACCAAGGTCTGCTTCTCAGCAGGTGTGGCACTGAGCGAGGAAAATCTATTAAAAACGTGAACGGGTCGGTGGTGAACTGGGGGCTTAGTCTTAGTAGTAAGCTTGCTACGGACTGTCACCCAGCTGGTCTTGGGTCCCGGCTGCTCGAGGTCTGCTGGAGGACAGCTAATGGGAGTTAGCCTCTGTGGTTTTGCGCTGTCACCCTATTTACATGGACACGTGGGGGGAAACATAGATTTTTTTGTATGTTAATTAGAGGAAAAGATCTGCGTTGACATGGACGAATTCTGTGTTTACATGCATCCGCAGGAATCCCACCCACCCACTCTCCTGAATCCGCTGTAGCTACCATGCCGGGTCATTAGTTGGTGCTGTGAATTTTGGACATTCATTTAATGCGCACGCGTCTTCCCTCAGCACGTTAATTTCCTCTGGGCTAAAAGCTCAGCTAACAACAAGAAGTTAAAGCTGGATTTTGGATAAGAGTCAAAAGATTTGACATCAAGCGGGACTGGGACCGCTTCGTCTGACAGCTCCATACCAGTTGCTGAGTGGACAGAACCGAGTTGACAATGTCAGACTTGACTCTGTGATAATCAGTAGCTGATGTACAGCAGGTAAATCAACCTTCTTAAAGAGCGACTAAACCCAAATTTATGTTTTTTTAGCTGATAAACTCCCTAGAATGTGTTTAAAATGTTTCTGAGCACTATTCCTGTGTTAATTTCCATGTATTTGTGCGTATTTGTTTAAATCGGCAATATTTGGTCCAAAAACGTGTTTATGGTAGCTCTATGGGTTGAACAGAAGATACTGCACGCTGATTTTCTTGTTGGTCTAGACAGTACACTCTGACATGTCTAGTACACCCTGACGTCACATGCACTGCTGCCTGAATATAAAGTGGAGCCACTCCCCCGAGAAGGTCACTCCCCCTGCAGAGCTCAGGGTGGAGTTGGATCAGAGATTAGCAACATAGCATTAGCATAGAAGAGCTACGATGTTCCATAAAGCTCTTCAAACTGATGTTCATTGTCCACCCACCCTTACACCATCAGGTTACAATCCGTTTGGAGGTGAGTCCCATTTTACACCTTTCATTCCATAATTTATTTTTGAGTATATGACGTGTTTCTTCATGTGCTGTTTATTGCGGCCTGCAGCTTTGCTTCGGTGTGGCTCGCCCCACATAGGTCGTGGCGTTCTGTTGCTGGTCAACGTTAGTTTGTGTTGTAGTTGTGTTTAGATGCTAAGAATCTAGTGTTTCTTATGAACACCGCAGAGTGTGTGAACTCTTATGAACTCAGATAAGGAAGACCGCGACATCAAAAACCAATGGAGACTTGCTGTTGCTAATTATAGCTGTTGTACTAGTTACGATGTTTTAGACACGGTGTTCTTTGCTGCAAATAATGTTGTGGATCAAAGGTATTTATAAAATAATATGTGTACTTGGTGAATGAGTATAATGGGCAGCAGTATTTATTTTGCACTGGGTCATCTGTTTGACAGATCAAACAGTAATTTTTCTCAAGTACAGTATGCTTGTTTGTAAGGTGATTAAAATTTGTTTTTTTGTTTTTAGCTCCATGAGGCTTTACACATCCAGGGAATCTGAGCCGTGCTTCACAGACATCAAGCATCAAGGAGACATGTTGACATGTCACTTTGGAGGTGACATGAGAACTGATTCACCAGGTACATGTATTCATGTTTTATTTATTACCTTTGTACCCTACCCTCTGTCTGCAGGTATTAATATTATTATTTAATTATTATGTTTTTATTTATTATTTTATTTATTCATTCATTCATTCATTCATTCAACCTTTATTTAGTCAGGTAAATCTTTTGAACCTCATGGGCTCATTTACGAAAGCGACCTGCTAAAACTAAAGAACAATGAACAGCAATGGTAGAATTTCCTTAAACAATAAACAAACAAACAATAAACAATAGAAAACAAAAGAGAGAGAAAAAAATAAAAATATATATATATACATATATATATATATATATATATACATATATATATATATATATATATATATATATATATATATATACACATTCCTCCTTTTAACAAAGTATCAAAAAACTAGCAAAACATTATAAGGTATATGTATAAAATCAAAGACAGGAACAAATCTGCATTGGTTTTTGCCAGGATTCCAACAGATTCTGAAAACCATTTAGAGAAGTCAAGGTCGAGAGCTTCAGATCTTTTTGTAAGATATTCCATGAAGCAGGAGCAGAGTAGGAGAAGGCCCTTTTTCCAAGTTCAGTCCTCACTGACGGAACACTGCAGGTAATCATGTCCTGAGAGCGCACGCTGTAGCTGCACTCACGCAAAGACATGTAGGAGGAGATGTATGAGGGCAGCAGACCAAGAAGTGATTTAAAGATGAAAATGTACCAGTGGAAGAGTCTGTGTGAGGTTAATGATGTCCAGTTAACCAGTGAATACAGGGTGCAGTGGTGGGTACGATAATCACAGCCAGTTATGAATCTTAGTGCACCATGATAGACAACATCCAACATCCGCAGGGTGCTTGTAGGAGCATTCATGTAGAGAATGTCACCGTAATCAATGGAGGGAAGGAAAGTCACAGATACAAGGCGTTTCCTGACATTCAGTGATAGACATGATCTGTTTCTGAAAACATGATCCGTTTCTGAAATTATATTACTTAATAATATTACTTTTATTATGGCGGACATTGTATTAAAAAAAGTTTATGCAACATTAATTCTTGTTTATTTCTTCATTGCTACCTGTCCCAACATTTTGGGGATTTGTTGACACTGTGAAATTTTGAATCAACATCTTTCTCCATTAAAATGTTACATTTACTCAGATTAAACTTTTGATCTTTTCTCTTTTCAGGACTGCAAATATCCAGGGTCGGGATGGAGTGGGAAGTTGACAGCTGCATCGTGTCCCAGATTTGTCCTCATGCATGATGCAGAAAATAAATAAATAAAGAAATTGATTACAAAAACTATTTGTTTATGATTCATTTTATTAACAGTAAGTTAATTCAAAACAACAAAAAGGTTCTGAAAACACATGGGACACCACCCCAGCTCCTCTGTTTGGACGCAGTGGAAGAAAAAGCAGTCCCAACCACCTTCAAGATGCTGCACCTGCCAGCCAGAAACAAACACCAGGGTCTCAGCTGTACCAACATTGGCCCTCATGCACGAACCGGTCGTACGCACAGATTTGTTCTTATACTGTTCGTACGAGTGATTTAGGATCATTTGTGGCATTCAACAATGTTTTCGTATCCTACGAATTTTTTCAGATACGAACAAAATTTACGAGTGGTCCGGACCTGTCGTATATTTTAGGAGCGTCAGTCTGCTGTCATCCAGACGGGATTTCTCCACTAATAACTTCATATTTCGTTATTTAGAAAATATTTTGAGTTTAAAAAAGTCACGCACCACAATTGTTTTTGACAATAGGTTATTCTGTTTGAACTAGAATTATAATTTTAAGTTTAATTTGTCTGGTGTGTCGCGCAGGCTTCAGTGAGTCGTGCGCTCCCCTTGGTCATCAAAGCCGCTCCTCATATTAACACCCAGGTACATAAAATCCCCATACACCGCCGCAGAACAAGTACGAATTAAGACTGATTTTCATGCTATTGCTGGACTGCTGTGCGAACACCATCGGAGCAATAGATTATTATATCTGATTCGAAATATAACCTGCAGAATGTGGTTGCGCGATGACCAGGAGGAGCGCGCATGAGAGAAGCTGCTGACCCAACACGTCCTCATGCCTGACTCCAGGACGTGTTGGCTGAGCGCGCGCTGCTCTCCACCGTGCGTCCCTCTCAGCCACACATAAAAAAGAAGTGCCCAAAGTACCGATCTGTTCCGAGCCGAGTGGAACCTGCGCGTGTGTGCCACCCCCACCTCCTCTTCCCCCCTCCTCCGCCTCCATCACCTCGCCCTCAGCTCCGTGCGCCGCGTTGTGCAGGCGATGGAGCCGTGAGCCGCGCGCACTGAAGAACCGAGCTGCTATGGAGGAGAAGCGCGGTGGGGGGGGGGCAGGCGTCTAGACCAGTGAGACCAGCAGACCCACCAGTCTGGACCACTTTCTGCGACACACGTGCACTCTGAGTCCAGGAACAGGGGTTTTTGTTTCCAACATCGCACAGAAAGGATGCGGGGCTTTGTGCTGCAAAACATGTTGGCACGCATCTTGCGCAGCGTGGCATTTATTGACCATCCATCTCAGACTATTCCTTGACCACTCCTGTCTGTGCTGCGGCGATGTTTGAAGCCATTTTCAGATCAAACCATTTATTCTTGATTTCTGATACTGGACGACCCACGGGAGACAAAAGATATGCACTACAATATTAATATGAAGTTAACTGTAGTTTCGAGACATTTTAATGCTTCTGTTCAAAACCACATCCGACACTTGCGGGGGGGTGGGGGGTAGCGGTGCCACTCTTCTGAATAAGTGAAACTATAATGTAACACAGTAAAATTAAAGATATTTGACCATCCGACACTTGCGGGGGGTGGGGGGTAGCCGCGCCACTGAGAGCAGAACTCCGAACGCGTGAAGTTCCTCCTTTTACTTCTTGAGTTTGAATGAATGGATACTTCCTGCTGTCAGAAGGCAGGAAACGTGGCCTTATATGGTGTTTTGAGGGGTGGGAATTATGTAAATGACCTCCCGCGTGCACGAGCAGGTGAATAGAACAGGTGGGATTCATCATTATTTACACAGCTCATATACACACGTTTCCTGTGGATAGAAGACTTTGTTGGATCTGACGTGGCATGTTCGTACGAACACTCCGTACGAACAAAAGTAGGAGAAATTTAGGATAAGAATACGAACATTTTCGTGCATGAGGGCCATTGT
>JBBPBX010072446.1:7997-18064 GCA_038048925.1 Garcialebias charrua
CTCTTAACATACACAGCTTCCTTTACCCCCCTCTCAAACCATCTGTGTTCTCGGTCCAAAATTTGAACATTCTGGTCCTCAAAGGAGTGTCCCTTGTCCGTGAGGTGGAGGTGAACTGCAGAGTTTTGTCCAGAGGAGGTTGCTCTCCTATGTTGAGACATTCTTTTGTGGATAGGTTGTTTCGTTTCTCCGATGTAACGGTCTGAGCAGACTTCGCTGCACTGGACTGCATAAACCACCCCACTCTGTTTGTGTGTGGGGGTTCTGTCCTTCGGATGCACCAGCCTCTGTCTGAGAGTCCGGCTGGGTTTGAAGTGTACTGGGATGTTGTGTTTGTTAAAAATCCTTCTGAAATTCTCTGAGACTCCAGCAACATAAGGAATGACAATGTTTTTCCGTCTGTTAGACTTTTTCTGTTCATTATTGTGTTTAACAGATTTCCTTGCTGACTTGACAAACGCCCAGTTGGGATATCCACATGTTTGCAGAGATTTTTTGATGTGTTTCTGTTCCTTTTCCTTCCCTTCTGTCCTTGTGGGGATGTGTTCTGCCCGATGCTGTAAAGTTCTGATGACAGAAAGTTTGTGCTCCAGTGGATGGTGAGAGTCGAACAGGAGATATTGGTCTGTGTGGGTTGGTTTTCTGTAAACTTCAATGTTGAGACTGTCATCTCCCTCCATATGCACCAAACAGTCCAAAAAAGGCAGCTTATTGTCGTTAGCATCCTCTCTGGTGAACTTGATGTTGTTATCAACAGAGTTAATGTGTCTGGTGAACGCTTCCACCTCCCTGGCTTGGATTTTGACACAGGTATCATCCACGTATCTGAACCAATGGCTTGGAGTTGTCCCCTCATAGGAGTTTAGGGCTCTCTGCTCCACTTCCTCCATGTAGAGGTTTGCAACATTCTCGTTCTCACAGCTTCCATTCAGAATTGAAAAAGACTTCTGGACAGAAGTCGAAACGTTTTCTGCAACAAATAAAGTCCAGTTGATCCTGTATTGAACGCCTTTTTTGATTAAATATTCATGGCAAACAAGAAATAAAACAACAAAATTATCAATCTAAGTTAAGATTTGAGTGATTTGTCTTTAGTTTTGGAAGCAGGAAGTTAGATGAGCAGAAACAGCAGGTTCTAATTTAGCTCTGCACCGTATGTATTTGACTCTTACCTGTTCAGGAAGCAGGGAGCTCTGTCCGAGGGGGTGCAGCTTTATTTATTCCATTTTTGACGAAGGTCTTACATCTTTTGGGAAAGTGAAAAGGCTCACTTATTCACTGATGATATTAGAACACCCAAATGCAACACAACCGGCATTTTTCAAGTTATAAAAAAAAAAATGAAGACTGACGGTCCTGCTCCCTACGTCACACATTTTGCATTCGCTTGTAGTCGGAGTTTTCAGAGAGAAACTCTGTTTTTAATTTTAAACTCAATTTGAAAGGAATTTTCATTAATTTATCATTTCTTTGCAAAAACGAACATAGTTGAATGATACAAGATATATATCTTCTATCATTTTATGCAAATTTGTAAGATGATGTCACCCCACCTTTAAGCCACTGACTTTGTGTGAACATGATTCACAGCATCTCTTAACAGTGATTGCTGCAGCTTGGTTTTAGTTTTATTTTTTTCATTGAGTGGTACAAATGAGAGCTAAACCTTCAGTAACATCTTCATCATGTCTCTTTTCCAAACGAGAAGAAAATATGTAACAGAGAAATATGTTGTCTGCATACCAGGCTTGCACCCAGGCTGATAAGAAACAAAACTTTGTTGCACAGTAGCACATACACACATTGGTGATATTTTTCTTTGTAAATATGAATAAATTCAAAACATCTTTATGTATGTTTTTTTATTAAGAAAAATAAATATAAAACCTCTAGAGCTGACAAAACAAGCAACAACAAAACGGCATAAAGACTTCCCTGACAACTCCTCACCGTCCTCTGAGTCCTCGGCACACTGATCAAGACATCTCATCTTTTCTGTCTTAATAGCAAACCATTTTAGAGCGGTTCCTGTAATCCCAATATCATATTTAAGTCTCTGTAGTAGAATATTGCAATCCACTGTTGCTCCTGGCAACTCTGAAAGGTATGTTTCCAGAACTGATATGATGCTGTACCCGGAGTGTCCTCAGAACCACCGAGGGGTATTTGTTATACCCTTCAGTGTGAAGAAGTCCTGAGTTTTATCTTCCCAGATGCTTCAATTTGATTTATGCTTTGGACAGCAGACGCACCATGTCCACTTAGGTTGTGTTGGTTCGTCTCACGTCTTCTAAAGGCACCTTATGTCGTCTTTGGAAAGGAAATTAGTTGCATTTTATTGCTTTAGGAGGATGCCTGAGTTGGCTGGGATAATTGGACTCTTCATCTTTTCTTGTTAGAGTACAACCCAAATATTATTATTTTCCAAAAATACCAGTTAGATAAAACTTAAAACGCCAGATCATATAGAACCTCATAAATATCTTCATGTCAAATTTCTAATGCCCAAGTTGCATAACAATAAAGAAGTCCGATCAAAACTTTTATTGACACCATGTGGTGAGAGTTTTTAAATGGTGAATTCAATAATGTTCCCTTCTTATGAGTAAAACATCTAAGATACCTCTGTAGGAGAAAGGGAAACTTTCTCAATCAATACAGAACATCTTAGAGAGCAGATGGGATGGTTCATTTCAATAAAATGTGCCGCTACTGGATAATTCATGTTCTTGCATTTATACTTTTATGTTCAGCAGTGCAAGTTTTTGAGCACTTTTTTGTTTGTTTGTTTTCTGCTTGTTTTTCCTACATAAGATTTATCACAAATAAGGAGTTAAACTAGAACATTTCTGGGGAGATTTGGAAGGATGTCAATTCCTACTGCCCAAAATTTCAACATAAACTTTATCATCATATGGGGAGAAAAAGGACATACATTTTAATGTATGAACTGTGAAAGAAGTGTAAATAGTATCAAGATCAAAATAAATGGTAAACCACAAACCTGAGTCTGTCACTCCCTGATGGAAATATAAGAGAGACAGAAACAGTCCAAAAAGTAAGCCTCAAATAAACAGTTGCTGTTTAATAACTTTATTTCATTTTTGAAAAAAAAAATAAAAATAAAATAAACATTAATGGTAAGTATTTGCTGTGACACATGTTGATTTTTATGTGTCTGCAGAGTTTTATGTTTGAGAAATAAGTTAAAAAGACCCTTCACTTCTGTTTTTTTATAAGAAAAAATACAGTACAGGTAGTCCTCGACTTATGACGTTTCGCGGTTACAAACGCCCTCCCATTGAAAAGCATTGTTCGAGTTACGCGGTTTATGCGCCTTTACACCAAAAAATACGGTACCAAAACTCAGCGGAAATTTACAGGAGGGAGGGGGGAGAGTAGCCAGGAGGGTGGGGGAAGAGAGCAGCATGACGTGCGCTCAGTGGAAACTTACAGGAGACCTCATTGTTTGGACAGACAGACTGGAGCAGAGGAGGTTAGGAGGGGCTAATATGCTAACAGACCTTACTGTAAAACTCTGGACCGCTGGACCGCACGTGGAAAAGTACAGTACAGGAGACCTTAATGTTTGGAGCGGAGGTTTACGAAGCGGAGAGGCTACAGCTGAGCAACGAGCTAACATGCTAACAGACCGTGCTGTAAATGCTGTGGACCACGTGAAGCAGCAGGAAGCTGCAGAGCTCGGAGGTGCACGAGCTAACATGCTAACAGACCGTGCTGTAAATGCTGTGGACCGCGTGAAGCAGCAGGAAGCTGCAGAGCTCGGAGGTGCACGAGCTAACATGCTAACAGACCTTGCTGTAAATGCTATGGACTGCGTGAAGCTGCAGGAAGCTGCAGAGCTCGGAGGTGCACAAGCTAACATGCTAACAGACGGAGGAAGAATTCATCAGCTCCCAGTAAGAAATTAACACTTTTTTCCCTTCATTATGGCTCCAAATGTATGTTTTTTGATAATTATGTAGGGTAATGTGTTAGGATAGGCTAAGTGCTTGGTAAAGTAAAGTACTGTACGTATGAGGTGCCGTTTGGACGTATTTTCCGACTTACGTCGATTATCGAGTTACGACGCAACGCAGGAACGAAGCTCGTTCGTAAGTCGGGGACTACCTGTATAGGCTAAAATATAATTAAAGTCCAACTTGTGCGTGCTCACTTTGTACCATGAGAGGATTTAAAATAAAACCATCAGTCCCATAGCAGTGGTAGAAAAAGGCAAAATACCTGTTTTAATGTATAATTTCTGCATATATGAAAACAACTATACTGAATTAAGAAGAATTAGCAAATATTCAAATCTTTTAGACAGATTAAAAGTTAATGTGTGACAGCAACAACTGCCAGTTGAAAACTTTTAGAAAAATTAGTCATTGTGAAAAATAAATGAATAAATAACAAACTTAAAATATATCAATCTGCCAGTTCAGTCATGTAAAGTCCATCTTTCTATGACTCGACCAAACTTTGAATGATGTTTCTGCTGTGAAGTCTGTCTAAAGTGTAGAGCTAAACAACAACTGGATTTCATTCCCATATTGACAAAATCCCACTGCGGTCCAAGAAGTTTCTCATAGTTTTTTTTTAAAGCTATTTTATCTTTATTGTGCAACATACCATATGTCATAGCAACCAATTTTTGATGGAGTTACATGTTTTGATGTATGCTTTTTATCTGACATCTGATTAATTTTTATGGGTATCTGTTTGGGTATCTACACTAACGTAGATCATGAGCTCTGCAAAAGTCAATAAATGCTGCCATACACTAGTAGTATGTTATCTATATGTTAGGGACAAGTTATAGATAAGTTACTCATAGTTATGTATTCATTCAGTTCTTTAGCAATATGGTTTGAATACATCTAAAAAGACTTCTAGTTAATTTTTTATTCCATCTTCAGAGCCTGCGTGTTGAACAAAATTTGCATACACAGACAAAAGTTTTCTAAACCGTTAGTGTGACAGGGCCTTAAAATGTTATCGACTTTAGGCTGTCCTCTTCAGAACTGCCACTAACACTTGGTTCTGCATGATTCAGGTTTTCACCTGAAAACCTCCACCACAGTAATACACCCAGTGTATACACTATACACAGTACAGCAGTTGTTTTCTACACAGCTTCACTGTAGATGAACATTTGTGACATAACGATAGCAACATGTTTTCGCTGATGAAATTATGAGGTTTTTTTTCACGTATTAAATAGGGATGCACCGATCCACTTTTTTTACTTCCGATACCGATTCCGATATCTGAGGTTTAGTATCGGTCGATACCGATCCGACCCGATACTGAAAAACAGCATTAATTGAAACATTTCTTTCCTATTTAAAAATAAAAAAACAGACATAAATGAACTACTGAATTGCACATTTATTTTATAACTATGCACCAGTACAGCAATCTTAAATAAAATAACTGTTCACAAACTTAGTTGAACACATAAAAAAATCTTTAAATTTAACTTGTTCAGTGAGTGCAATTAGGACTTCAAAATATAATGTACACTAATAAAAGAGCTGAAATTTAGGAAACTAAAACTTAAGTTCAATAACTTGGTTGACATATATTCAAAATAAACAGAAATCAGTCCTTTCTTTGGTTAACTGCAATTGTGCAAACTGAAAAATAGCAGCCTAATAAAACAATAGCTTCAATAACTTGGTTGGCATATATTCCAAATAAACAGAAATCAGTCCTTTCTTTCCATTCATTCTGACTGAAAAAAATAAATAAACTGCAGTTCCTGATGGCCTCATGGTAAATGTATGGCATGCTGTTGGCTGTTGTACCATGTAATAGGAACACGTGTCTATCAGTGGCGCAAATAGCCACTATGCAGGTTATGCAAGGCATATGGGCGCTGCACTAAAGGGGGCGCCAAAACCGTCTCTAGATAAAATGTTTTTCTAGCAGGCATTTTCTTTAACTGCATGCAATGACAATAACAGGGGATTAGGCCCCCCCAGCTCCCTCACCTCCCTCCTCCTATCGCTCTGCTCTCCCTTCACACACAGGTGGCTGTGAACACGCGCCCCTAAGAGAACGCACACAGGCACGTTGTTGTTTTTTTTCCTTGTTTTTTTTTCTTTCTTGGACTACCACTCGTGAACTTGACTTTGGAGCGGCAGAAAAAAAAACTATCCGGGGCGCAAAACAGAAAAAGGAAAAGGGAGAAGGAAGTTGTTGGCAGGATGGAAAAAAGCCTTTCAATGGGGTTGAAATATAGTAGGTGAGTACCATCAGTGTATTAGCAGGACAGGAGGGTTGTAAATATTCAGGTTAGCTAAAGCTAGCCTAATAGGAATCGTCCCATATGGCTGTTAAATAAATGTTGCCTCTCCTATAGACGTGATTTGTTTAATATTTTTATGAATATTTGATACATGTCACACACACATCCACACACAAGTGTAAGAATGACCTAAATAAAACTCAGGAAATATTAACACAGGAAAGCTAAACTGTTGTGGCGGCAGTTCCCAGCTATGTTCCAACGCTCCAGTGCTGCAATTTATTCACTCATATGTACAGTACATTTATTATTATTGATTCTTTAATTAAAGATGAGTTGTACAAGTTTATGTGTGTATCAGACAAATTAGTCCTCAGTGTCACTATAGCCCTGAGACTCAAAAAGGTTGGTGACCCATGTTACCAACCTTTTTGACAGAGGGACACTTGAGTTTAAATGTCTTTTTTGTGATTGATCTGGTATGTCAGATCAGATGAAATGTCCAGTCAGTAACTGTTATCCAACAAGGAGATCATTTAAATTAAAGTTTGACTGCTGTATCTTTAAACCTAACACAAAATTAATGTCATTCAGCTGTGAGGATGGAGAGAAGGAAGAGAAGATGACAGAGGAATCAGGACAGACTGGGGAAGGCAACAGGTTGGTCTAATGCAGGTGGAAGTGAGGGAACAGCTACTTAATCCCAAGCAATAACATGTAAACATTATTTTTAAAAACTGTATTAAGATCTGTAATTTTTACAACTAATATATAATGCTTTTTTGACCATATGACTTAGTGCAGAATGCCACAGACAAAGGGTGAAGGAGACAGACACGAGGTCAGTGATAGAGGAGACAAGTGATGACATCAGGTAGGAATAATTACATTAGGGAGGCAACAAAAACCTATACTGTATACCATGATGGTTTGAATTTCTGATGACCATCTTTCATTGTCTTCTTTCACGGAAAGTAACAGTTTAAATGTCATAAATGTTAAAACACTGACATGGACTCCAGGCTGTTAAGATTTCATATTTTCGCTGCATAAAATGTTGAGCACTGATTATACTACTGTTATATAGTTGTACTTTATTAGCCTTCTTATTTGTCTATGATTGAAATGATCACCTGATATAATATGTAACATTAAAAAAAATCTGTAATATTGCTACTGCATTTTCTAAGTGCATGACTAAGGGAGGAAAGCTGTATGAGGCAGCAGGTAAAAGGAGCGGGGAGGGGTGGGGGGCGTTGATGTTTTCGCAGCCACCTCAAAAATATGTAGTTGCGCCCCTGGTGTCTATAATGACAAATTTAAAAAAGTTAAAGACAAAAACAACTGGACTTTATTTATTATACTATTTATTATACTATTATACTATACTTTGTTTTTTTTTTGCACTTTTTGTTTTTTTCTTGCACTTTTTAGAATTCACCATGTCCTGGATGACTGAGAATCTTCACTAGCTATTATTGACTTAATCGGCCTGCCATACATTCTCCACCTTTCTGCTCTCTGCCTTGAAACTTCAATCCAGCAGTCAGCTGCACCGCCCCGGCGAAATGCAGCTAATTTGACCATTAAAGTGCATTTATTAAGAAAACGTTAGACAGAAACTCACCTTTGCTATAATTTTGAGCTAACAAATAATTGTTTAGGTATTTTCCTTGTTAAATGTTGGCGAAACGAGCCGCGCTCCTCTGTTTCTCACCGCTGAGCGATCACGGAGCACACAGGCAGCGAAACTTTTTTTAAAAATAAAGCCGATTTGACCATTAAAGTGCATTTATTAAGAAAACGTTAGACTGAGACACACACAGGAAAATTTCCAGAGTAAAATTTACTCAATTTGAATAAAATTTTACTCAAAAAAATACAACATTTGGTCCCAGTCTAAATAGAGTAAAATTTACTCTCATGGAAGAGTTGAAATTACAGATTAAAATCTACTCTATTTAGTGCAAAAATTTTAATCAGTGCCAAGAGACTTTACTCCAAGTTGATTAAAATATAAATTACTCAACCGTATTTTTACTCCAAGTTGATTAAAAGTAAAATTACTCTACCGTATTTTTACTCAAAATTGATTAAAAGAAAAAATACTATACCACATTTTTACTCCAAGTGGAATATAATTTATTCTACATAGAATTACATTTTATTCTAAGTAGAGATAACTTTACTCTGACTGAAAAGGAATTTTACACAAAATAGAAATACATTTTATTCTATATAGTGTCAAACTGTGCTCTAAATAGTACAAAATTTTACTCCCAATTTAATTGAATTTTATTCCATATTGTGCAGTTAAACATTAAATTAAATTGTAAAATAGAACAAATTTAACTTTATTTCACTCACTATGCAATTATTTTACAGCTATTATACACTGTTAAGTTTGTAAGAGTACAATGAATAGACCAGAAATCAGTATTTCAGCCATTTTTATTGTTCACAGAAATGGAACAATATACTGTAAACATTTGCATATTCATGACTGTATGACACATGTACCGTAAATCAAAAGCTCCGGAACAGAAAAAGCTCTTCTACGTAAATAACACGAGGTCCTTCTCCTTTACCCAAATCTTGAAAAGCACTGAAATGCTTACACACACCGTTTGCAGTGCAAATGTAACAAACAGTAACCTCTCATCTTTTACAACAATTTAGATCTTATGGAAAACTGGCATTTCCCAATAAACTTCTTTACAAACAACTAAATCTGCACAATACATATTTCCATGGTGTTTGGCCCATTTGACATTTACCATAATACTTTGGTGTTGATTGGTAACTGAATAGTCTCTGCTATCTCACAGCCTTCTCATGCGCTTTATTGAGATGCTTTCTGAACCCAGAAAATGTGCCATAAACTTGAGCACAACCTGCCTGACCACATTTAAGACGAAGTGTCTTACCAGAGCAAAGTCCATGGATCACTTTTAAGTGCTTGGTCAGAGAATTAGCATTTGTCTGGTACTTCTTACAAATGAAACAGAACATTCCAACTCAACTTAATATTGAAACAATCGTAGCAAAACCACTATTAAACGCAGCATCCGAACCCTCAACTCTGTAACCCTAGGATTCACTTTGGTTGTCTAACATCTATCTCGTAAATGGCGGTCTGCAGAAAGCTGCACACATTGACCAGATCATGGTCATATGAAGTGCCGAACACAAAGTGAGCTTTAAAAAGTTCATCAACACAGGCAAGTGATTTCCAAGGTATGGCATGTTTGTCAATCACAAGGAAGTACAGTACTTGTGAATCACGCTCCTCTGAGTCCTTCCTGCAAGCAGGTATGGTTGACAGCTTTCTGCGATGCCATAAAGGTTCCCCTGGATGCTGGTTCCCGTCTGAAGTACTTGTGAATCACGCTCCTCTGAGTCCTTACTACAAGCAGGCATGGTTAACAGATTTCTGCAATGCCATCAAGGTTCCCCTGGATGCTGGTTCCCGTCTGCGGCAAAAACAGATGAGAATTAAAACATGATTAGTCTTGGGTTTCTAAGGAGACGGGGTTCTTATAGATAAGGCAAATTAATTTTGAGGACCTCTTTAATGTCACTTGAAAGTAAATTTAAAACCAACTTCACAAGTAATACAAACAAATAATAAAATTAAAAAGTGAAGAATAGATAACATACTTTCCGCCCTTTAAGTCGCTCCGCCCTATATGTCACAGTTAAAAAAAAAAACTAATTTTCATGTCCTGCGACATATGGGATGAAGCAACATATTTATGGATTTATTACCATATTTTTAGATCAATTTTTGGCTCAGATATGACCGTTTCCA
>JBBPBX010072447.1:0-10880 GCA_038048925.1 Garcialebias charrua
ATAGATATATAGATATACAGTATATATATAGTATATATACAGTAGTTATAAATATAGTTATTTATTTATATAGATACCTATATTTATAACTATATATATATATACAGTATATATACATATAGATACCTATATTTATAACTATATATATATATACAGTATATATACATATAGATACCTATATTTATAACTATATATATATTATATATATACACAAATGAAAGAGTGGAGATCAGGTGGTTCTCTATGGACTTTAGATGTTTGGACAAGCTGACAATCTGGAGAAGCTGCACATATTTACTGACCTGACCCACTAAGTGAAGACCAGATCAGTCACCTGGGCCCTGCTTGCTGTTCTGTTGCCCTGAAGGCTGCAGGTTTGGAAGAATTTGGAGTTAATTAAGTTTTGTTTAATTTCTGTCCAGTTTTATTAAAAAGTTATTTAGTTTTGTTTAATTTCTGTCCAGTTTTATTAAAAAGTTATTTAAATCAAACTATACACAACAGAGTATTTAACATCAGGGTGGATGCTCAGTGCTTTATTTATGGTTATTTAAGTCTGCGTTATGTAACGGTTTGATGATCCTTGTCACATATTTATTTAGGTTTTTTGTGTATTTATTGTCAAAATAAATAAATAAAAAAGATTTTGTCGCTGTGTTCTTTCAAATAGAAAATTATTTCACTGCATGTTCATGAAGAATAAGACAAAGCAACAGTACTGTTCATCCAATCATCATTTTAATGTTTGCATGAAAACATGGTGACTATGAGAACATCCTGTGTTCCTGGGTTCCTCTTCTTCGGACGTAGAAGTACACCTCTGGGTGTAAAATCCTCATCGGAAGCCCATCATCGACAATGTTTCAAAACTGCATAACACAGATAAAATGTAACACAAAGTAAGAGCTACACATAACTTATTGAAAGGGTTATACATAATTTACGATACTTTATTACAAATACGCAAAGATTTGAGAGTAGTCTATCCTTACCGGTGTTTTGACTGCGCCGACGCCATTACAACTGTGTTTACAAGCATGCGCGTTCACGAGACAGCCAAGCTGTGGAGGAGGAGCTAAGGAGGCGGAGTTTTGCAGCAGGTCACCCAGAGTGCAAGGGGGAGGAGGGAGAACGGTCTCTGTTCAAAATTTTTCTAAGTTTCAGGGCTTTGCAGAAATCGCAGATAGTACCTTGAATGTGTCCCTTTTATGTGTCCCTGTGATGGACTCAAAACCTGTCCAGGGTGTCCCCCGCCTCTCACACAGTGACTGCTGGGTATGGACACCAATGACCCCTTGTGACCCAAAAAGGAAGAAGCAGTTAAAGATAATGGATGGATGGATCATGGATAATGCATTCAGATAATAAAACGCAAGTCCATCCATTATCTTTAGCCGCTTCTTCCTTTTTTGGTCGCGGGGGTCACTAGTGAAAATTAAGTAAAAAAAATAAAAAAACATTTCTAGTCAAAGCATCAAAAAAAAAAAGAAAAACCCTGCATATGATTTAAAGGGGACCACACATGCAAAATTCACTTTTTAATGTTTTTTTACTCAACTTTGGGTATTTACTTCATAAAAAAACAGTCCTTGTGCCAAAAAAATGCACCCAGTGGTTTATTTACTCTAAGTAGATTTATTTGTCTGTGATTAAAAACGCTTCGTTTCACACTTCCTGCGGTTTGTGACGTCACAAACCGTAGCCAATCACCTCAAACCTGAGTCCAGCCCCTCACCTAGCAACCCCTGGTGATGCTCCACCCACTTGAGTATAAAAGATGTCACGGTTGCCTAGCGGTTTAGGAGCTGACCTGGCGGTCATTTATTCATTTATTTAGCCCCCGGGGGGCTAGGGGTTTGCCCTGCTCCAGCCATGCAGCACATCTCGAGTAAAACCAGAATGTTTTATTACCTTGTTTGAATGAACTCTGTCTCGTTGAAACTGTGCACACACACTCTCGCGGTTTGGACTTGTTTCTTATATGATGAAGGACTACTTTTGCACAACTGTCAGTTTGGTTGAGCGGTTACGACACTTGAGCGCCACGCAGGAGAGCGGAGATCGCATCCTGTCAACGGCATCTTTTTTCCCCCCCTTTTTTTTAAAGCCTTTTGTTTCGGAGAAATCGGGGTGAGACTAGATATATACATCGACATAATAATACTTTATAATTGTTATTTTTACGTTTTAGTTCAATTTTTAGTGTAATATCGCTCCCAACGCGCAGCCGGCAGAAAACTGTGCACACACACACTCTCTCGCGGGGCGACAGTCTGTACCATCAAGCACCACTGATCGATATATTTTCAGATTAGCAACTTATTTATTTTAAGAATACCTTTCACTTCATCAAAATCTAATCAAAACTTCAGCGTTCTAAATGTAGGTGGTTGTGATTATTTCTTATACGATGAAAGACTGCTTTTTGCATAACTGCCCGGTTGGCCCAGAGGTAGTGAACCGGACTCGTAATCCGAAGGACACGGGTTCGCCTCCCGGTCGCGGCATCCTTTTTTTTTAAGCCTTTTGTTTTGCAGACCGCCGGCGAAGACACCATCTGCGTGCGTGAGTTGCTGGGAGCTACTGACTTTTGAGGTCCGGGGGTCCGGTCAAAGGTTGCCTCATGCGGATAAATTAACTGGAGACATTCTGTGAACTTTGTTTGTGTGTGGACTGAAGCAGCGATCGCTCCCAAAAGAGCCGCATGCAACGAGCGGAGCTAACACCGCCCGCTCGGAGGAGGAAAAGCTATCATTAGCCTCGAAGGTGGGCTAATGCTAAAAAAAGGAGCTGCAAATGGCGGCGCGCGCAGAGGGCTTTTGGTAAGTTATCTTAAGCTACTAGCACTAACAGTAAGTCAAATGAGTAATAAAAAAGAGCTAATTTTAAAATAACAACATATTAGAGATACTGGCTGTTACAGAGGGCGTAGTTAATGTAAATAGGTCTTTGTAGGGCGTGGCTTTCAGACCTCATTATTCATAAACCGGTCGTTTAGAACGGAAGTGAAATTTGGCAGAATTAGAAAGGGGATATTTTATTATCTAAGCATTATTTTGTGTATAAAATTGACTGAAAATGGTCTGGATAGCCCACAGATAAACCACAAAAAATTATATATCCTACATTTGGTCCCCTTTAATTTGCTGGAATAAACTTTAGAAATAAAGATATATAGATTTTCAAAAATTATTAATATTTATGATTACAATGGACAATGGATTAAGCCTCCCTGGTAAGGTCTATTCAGGGGTTCTGGAGAGGAGGGTCCGTCGGATAGTCGAACCTCGGATTCAGGAGGAGCAGTGTGGTTTTCGTCCTGGTCGTGGAACACTGGACCAGCTCTACACCCTCAGCAGGGTCCTGGAGGGTGCGTGGGAGTTTGCCCAACCAGTTTACATGTGTTTTGTGGACTTGGAGAAGGCATTCGACCGCGTCCCTCGGGGGGTTCTGTGGGGGGTACTCCGGGAGTATGGGGTACCAGGCCCTTTGATAAGGGCTGTTAGGTCCCTGTACGACCGGTGTCAGAGCTTGGTCCGCATTGCCGGCAGTAAGTCAGGCTCGTTTCCGGTGAGAGTTGGACTCCGCCAAGGTTGCCCTTTGTCACCGATTCTGTTCATAACTTTTATGGACAGAATTTCTAGGCGCAGCCAAGGTGTTGAGAGGATCCGTTTTGGTGACCTTAGAATCGCTTCTCTGTTTTTTGCAGATGATGTGGTCCTACTGGCTTCATCAGTTCGTGATTTACAACTTTCACTGGAGCGGTTTGCAGCCGAGTGTGATGCGGCCGGGATGAGGATCAGTTCCTCCAAATCCGAGGCCATGGTCTTGAGCCGGAAAAGGGTAGCATGCCCTCTCCGGGTCGGGGAGGAGGTCCTGCCCCAAGTGGAGGAGTTTAAGTATCTCGGGATCTTGTTCACGAATGAGGGAAAACTGGAGCGTGAGATCGATAGGCGGATAGGTGCAGCGTCCGCAGTGAAGCGGGCGCTGTACCGGTCTGTCGTGGTGAAGAGAGAGCTGAGTCAAAAGGCAAAGCTCTCAATTTACCGATCGATCTACGTTCCCACCCTCATCTATGGTCATGAGCTTTGGGTTATGACCGAAAGAACAAGATCTCGGATACAAGCGGCTGAAATGAGTTTTCTCCGCAGGGTGGCTGGACTCTCCCTTAGAGATAGGGTGAGAAGCTCAGTCATCCGGGAGGGACTCGGAGTAGAGCCGCTGCTTCTCCACATCGAGAGGAGCCAGTTGAGGTGGCTCGGGCATCTGGTTAGGATGCCTCCTGGACGCCTCCCTGGTGAGGTGTTCCGGGCACGTCCCACCGGGAGGAGACCCAGAGGAAGACCCAGGACACGCTGGAGGGACTATGTTTCTCGGCTGGCCTGGGAACGCCTTGGGATTCCCCCGGAGGAACTGCTCCAAGTGGCTGGGGAGAGGGAAGTCTGGGCCTCCCTACTTAGGCTGCTACCCCCGCGACCCGACCCCGGATAAGCGGAAGAAGATGGATGGATGGATGGATGGATGGATTACAATGGAATTTAAAACTGGAAATTTGAGGCAGTACCACAAATGTTTTCTGTCAGAGGTGAGAAATGTTAAGGCGTCGAAATGTTTTTTATAGTTGTGGACAAAAGGTTGAGGTGATTGAAACTAAACTAGGGTTGGTTTGAGATGCTGGTAACAAAACTAAGAGTATGAGACCCTCAAAACAAAACTGAGATGGATATGAGACCCTCAGAACAAAACTGACATGGATATGAGACCCTCAGAACAAAACTGACATGGATATGAGACCCTCAGAACAAAACTGACATGGATGTGAGACCCTCAGAACAAAACTGAGATGGACATGAGACCATCCATCCATCCATCCATTTTCGTCCGCTTATCCGAGGTCGGGTCGCGGGGGTAGCAGCCTAAGTAGGGAGGCCCAGACTTCCCTCTCCCCAGCCACTTGAAGCAGCTCCTCTGGGGGAATCCCAAGGCGTTCCCAGGTCAGCCGAGAAACATAGTCCCTGGATATGAGACCATCAGAACAAAACTGAGATGGATATGAGACCCTCAGAACAAAACTGAGATGGATATGAGACCCTCAGAACAAAACTGAGATGGATATGAGACCCTCAGAACAAAACTGAGATGGATATGAGACCCTCAGAACAAAACTGAGATGGATATGAGACCATCAGAACAAAACTGAGATGGATATGAGACCCTCAGAACAAAACTGAGATGGATATGAGACCCTCAGAACAAAACTGAGATGGATATGAGACCCTCAGAACAAAACTGAGATGGATATGAGACCCTCAGAACAAAACTGAGATGGATATGAGACCCTCAGAACAAAACTGAGATGGATATGAGACCATCAGAACAAAACTGAGATGGATATGAGACCATCAGAACAAAACTGAGATGGATATGAGACCCTCAGAACAAAACTGAGATGGATATGAGACCCTCAGAACAAAACTGAGATGGATATGAGACCCTCAGAACAAAACTGAGATGGATATGAGACCCTCAGAACAAAACTGAGATGGATATGAGACCCTCAGAACAAAACTGAGATGGATATGAGACCATCAGAACAAAACTGAGATGGATATGAGACCCTCAGAACAAAACTGAGATGGATATGAGACCATCAGAACAAAACTGAGATGGATATGAGACCATCAGAACAAAACTGAGATGGATATGAGACCCTCAGAACAAAACTGAGATGGATATGAGACCATCAGAACAAAACTGAGATGGATATGAGACCATCAGAACAAAACTGTGATGGACATGAGACCCTCAGAACAAAACTGAGATGGATATGAGACCATCAGAACAAAACTGAGATGGATATGATCAATCAATCAATCAATCAATCACCTTTATTTAACCAGGTAGAGCCCGTTGAGATCGAGATCTCTTTTACAAGGGTGACCTGGTCAAGTGGTCAGCAGCACACGTCACATTGGCAATAGGCATTTGCACTTATCAAAAGAAAATAAAGAAAACTACAATCACAGTAAACAGATGTTGACAGTTCAAAACCAACAGGATATGACAGATTTCTATATACATTATATACAAAACAAGCAGACAGACCTCGGTTGGGTAAATAAAGTTAAAAAATCAACAATGACATGTATATTGGATAAGTAATGGTTAGAAACATCTGCAATGGTCAAGTCTCTTGATGACATTTTCTACTACGGTTGACATAAAGGATCCAGGAGAGATGAATGTTGATAGTTTCAGATCTTTCTGTAAGTTGTTCCAGGCTGAGGGGACGGCGAAGCTGAATGCTCTTTTTCCTAGTTCAGTTCTGACAGGAGGAACTGACAGGAGGACTAAATCGTTAGAGCGCAGGGAGTAATGACTGTGTGATGTTTGTATTAAGGAGGTGAGGTATGACGGGACTAGGTTTAGGAGGGTCTTGTAGATGAAGGATATCCAGTGAGTGTATCTGCGAGTGCTGAGAGATGACCAGCCAGATTTTACGTAAAGCTCACAGTGATGAGTGCGATAACTGGAGTCAGTAATGAACCGAAGGGCACCGTGGTAAATGGAGTCTAAGGACTGTAGGTATTTTGATGCAGCACTCATGTACAGCACGTCACCATAATCTAGTATTGGCATGAATGTTGCAGCTACTAATGTTCTCCTGGCTTTGCATGAGAAGCAGGATTTGTTTCTGAAGAAGAAACCTAGCTTCAGTTTCAGTTTAGTGGCCATTTTGGAGATGTGGGTTTTAAAAGACAGTTCAGTGTCAATGTTGAAACCTAGATATTTGTAGGTGGAGACCATTTCTATTTGTTTTCCCTCTTGGGTTCCAATTTGAGGTGGGTTCTCTGGTTGCTGCTTTCTGTTGGCAAGAACCATGCACTTGCTTTTGTCGGCATTTAGGACCAGTCTAAGAAGATGAGATGAGACCCTCAGAACAAAACTGTGATGGATATGAGACCCTCAGAACAAAACTGAGATGGATATGAGACCATCAGAACAAAACTGAGATGGATATGAGACCATCAGAACAAAACTGAGATGGATATGAGACCCTCAGAACAAAACTGAGATGGATATGAGACCATCAGAACAAAACTGAGATGGACATGAGACCCTCAGAACAAAACTGAGATGGATATGAGACCATCAGAACAAAACTGAGATGGATATGAGACCCTCAGAACAAAACTGAGATGGATATGAGACCATCAGAACAAAACTGAGATGGATATGAGACCCTCAGAACAAAACTGAGATGGATATGAGACCCTCAGAACAAAACTGAGATGGATATGAGACCATCAGAACAAAACTGAGATGGATATGAGACCCTCAGAACAAAACTGAGATGGATATGAGACCCTCAGAACAAAACTGAGATGGATATGAGACCATCAGAACAAAACTGAGATGGATATGAGACCCTCAGAACAAAACTGAGATGGATATGAGACCATCAGAACAAAACTGAGATGGATATGAGACCCTCAGAACAAAACTGAGATGGATATGAGACCCTCAGAACAAAACTGAGATGGATATGAGACCCTCAGAACAAAACTGAGATGGATATGAGACCCTCAGAACAAAACTGAGATGGATATGAGACCCTCAGAACAAAACTGAGATGGATATGAGACCCTCAGAACAAAACTGAGATGGATATGAGACCATCAGAACAAAACTGAGATGGATATGAGACCCTCAGAACAAAACTGAGATGGATATGAGACCATCAGAACAAAACTGAGATGGATATGAGACCCTCAGAACAAAACTGAGATGGATATGAGACCATCAGAACAAAACTGAGATGGATATGAGACCCTCAGAACAAAACTGAGATGGATATGAGACCCTCAGAACAAAACTGAGATGGATATGAGACCCTCAGAACAAAACTGAGATGGATATGAGACCCTCAGAACAAAACTGAGATGGATATGAGACCCTCAGAACAAAACTGAGATGGATATGAGACCCTCAGAACAAAACTGAGATGGATATGAGACCCTCAGAACAAAACTGAGATGGATATGAGACCCTCAGAACAAAACTGAGATGGATATGAGACCATCAGAACAAAACTGAGATGGATATGAGACCCTCAGAACAAAACTGAGATGGATATTAGACATGCAAAACAAAGCTGAGATGATATGAGACCCTCAGAACAAAAGTGAGACTCCAGCCTCAACAGTCTCAGCTCGGTGAGGTGCTGGTTTAACAGTACTAAAGCTACTTCAGGCCATTTGGCACATACCGTACGGTGTTAGACTGAACTCTCTACTGTGGATTTATCTCAGTAATCTGCTTCTTTTTTTCAGAGCAGAACCCAATTTTTCAGACGATCGTAACATTTTGGCTCATCCTGTTAACGTGTTTGGGTAAAATGAATGAATAGAGCAGGCTGTTCACTTCCTGACACGGGGAAATACAAGGTGGTCGATATTGAGTTTGACGACGAGTGTTTGGTGAGAACATACCCGCTGGACGAAGTGCTGGCCAGCGACCGCTTCAGGCTGACCGGCTGGTTGATGGACTGGTTGAGGTCGTAGGACAGGTGACCCTGGAGATCCCCCATGGAGAAACCAGGTACAACTCCAGTTACAACTGGGACTAAATGTGGAGAGTACACACTGTTAAAACAGCAGGAAACAAATAATTTAATCACATTCAAAACTGTTCAGCTGAAACTCTGAGGACTTCCACCAAACTGAAACTTTTGAATCTGATACATTCCAGGCTTGGCATATAGTACACACCACCTGTCACACCAGAGGTAGGAGCATCTTATGCTGAGAAATAATGGAGCTGTTTGGTTTATGTTATGAAATAATATAAAGAGAACAGGAATAAAGGACTACAGGAAAGTTGCTCCCCTGGTGTGAAAATTTCAAGTCAAAAGTCGACAGTATTTTCTGTCTAGAAATGACTGCTGTTACAGTAAGCTATGTTAAAGTCACGATATGTCAGTAAAATAATGATTTTGTTTTGTTTTGATAAAATGGTAAAATACTTTTCTGTTTTACTGTAAAGCCGTGCACAACTGCACCATGTCTGCTCTAAATGTGCAAAAATAATGATCATTTTCAGCAGAAAGGCTGTAAAATGACAGTATAGCTACAGTAAAATGAACGAAGGACACATCTGGAATTTATTTTAGAGTCCTTTTAGAAAACTATAGGATTTCCCATGATATGGGACAGGTTAATGGTTTAAGATGTGCAGAAGGAATATTTTTTTAAAGCAGACACAGAGGCCTTATTTTTTTATTTGGGTATTATATGTATAAATCTCTCTCTAATAACCTGAAGGGCCTTATTTTCTAGATTTACAGAGACACAGAAATACAGAGAAAGTTCAGTAAACTGCTAATGTTTTTCCTGTAAACATTTCATTATGAACAGAAACAGGTTGAAAGCACCAACGTCAAATTATCATAAACTGACTGATGCAACAGAATAATAACTTTTCATCAGAAACGAGTGTGGCTCCAGCCCAGGTTGGAGAAGGGTTAGAGCTGAAGTCAAATCAACTTACTTCTGGAAACCTGGACCAGCTCAGCAACGCTAAAAACTCCTGAAGCCACAAAACTCTCCTGGAACTCTGGACCGTCTGCAGAAACATAGCAGGGGACATAGACAGTGGGTCACACGTGGGCGTCCAGATCAAATCTGTTCGTTCATGGCATTACAGTTAAATCAAGTTCACCCATAGATCTAGATATTATGAACATAGAACGCTAGGTATAAAAAGATCTGCTACCTAAAGCACCCGTCCGACTGTCCTCCTGATCAGAACCCACTCCAGCACGACTGGGGCTACTGGTCTGCTCTGCCTCTGTAGACCAAGACAGAGAAAGAACAACGCTTAACTTTAGCTAATAAAACAGAAAAGGCTAAAGGAAACAAGACCAGGAGTGTTCATTTCATGTTCCTACAAACATATTTAGCTGTTTTAGACAGAAATGATGTCACTTCCTGTCATTTCAAAGTAGACTGACAGGTTTTTATGAGCTGTTTAGTTAAAAACATTTCAAAGGGCAGCACGGTGGCACAGCTGGTAGAACTGCTGCCTCTCAGCGAGAAGGTTGCCGGTTCAAATCCCGGTCCAGGTGGCCTTTCTGGGTGGAGTTTGCATGTTCTCCCCGTGCATGCGTGGGTTTCCTCCGGGTACTCCGGTTTCCTCCCACAGACCAAAAAACATGCATGTTAGGCTGATTGGTAACTCTAAATTGACCCTGGGTGTTCGTGAGACAGGTCCCTCTTGTAAATGAGTCCCCGTGGCTCAACGAGGCTAGCCTGTATAAATAAAGGTTGAATGAAAAAAGAAAAAAAAGAAAAAGAAATGTATATTCCAGATGTGTTGCATCCTCATGCTTCTATCAGAGGACTGTGGTCAACAGCTCAACTCCTTTTGGACATCTGGCCATTGTTACTTTTTAAAGAGTTGTCAGAACCTCTGAGTTCTCAGAGCCTTGTGAGACAAATGTCAAGCCTTCAGATGAAAAAACAATCTGCAGGGACTGACTGAGGGAAGCCTTGCCATCAGTCCCTCTGAGAAGCCGGATGCTACATTTAATAAGCTTTTAGTACCGTATTTCTGAGTATAGGTCGCACCTTTTTATCATTTTTTCATGGCCTGCGACCTATACTCAGGTGCGACCTATATATGGCTTTTTATAAAATAAGCTGATTTGTAATCATTTATTAACAAAAATTAAACTGAGACACACTCTTACAATAATGTCAGCTAACAAATATATTTTTTAGGTGTTTATCCTGCTAAAATTATTCATTTATTAAAGAAAAGTTCAGCTCAGACACATATTTGCTATAATTTTTTATCAAACAATTACCGTATTCACCGGT
>JBBPBX010072449.1:0-10609 GCA_038048925.1 Garcialebias charrua
CCGGATAAGCAGACGAAAATGGATGGATGGATGTTTGTAGTTTTTTGAGATGAGTGTTTTTCTGGACTGCAACTGAACAGGCAATGCAAATAAACCTTAATGTTTTTGGTGCAAAAAATTCAAGTAGGTGGAAATTTCAGTAGGTATAAGAACAGGTGTAGTGCTATTTTATTTCTTGTCACAGGCAGTGCAGAGTGATGGATAGACATAAGTGGAAGAAGCATTTTTATCATCAACCAGGCACAACAGCACAACCAGTGGTGGTCAATGGTGGCCTTGGCCGATTATTATTTGGCCAAACCAATCATTTGAGGAAACTAATTTTAAGCAACATAAATCTAGAAAGCTATATGCTCCAATAATGGAGTGGCCAGTTAACATCTTAAATTTTGACATGGCAACCCAACTTTGGAAAGAAACCTTTTTTTTTTACATCTTGATGCAGCCACATACCAAAAAAGAAGTTCACCCGTTGCTTAAACTAAAAAGGTTTGTAAACTCAATCATCCATGTAGATAACAACAATACTGGACCAGTTTCTTTAAGTGAGAAACGTTTTGTCTCTCATCCAGAAGACTTGGTCAGTCTGCCAACCAGATCTGTCCCATAGGTACCCACTGCTTATTTTTTAGGTTCTATACAAGATTTACATGTACCAGTATATAACCTGGAAAAAATAACCTGGAGACAGTAATACACACATTTATTACATCTAGGCTTGATTACTGCAATTCACTCCTGTTTGTTATCAGTCAGACCACCATTGCATGACTACAACTGGTCCAGAATGCAGCAGCCCGATTTTTAACCAGTACAGGCAAAAGAGAGCACATTACACCAGTCTTGGCCTCCCTGCACTGGCTACCGGTTCATCTTCAAATCCAGTTCAAAATTCTCCTGTATGTCTACAAATCGCTGAACAGTCTCCCCCACCCCATCTCTCTGATTTGCTACAGCCGTATGTCCCACCACGTTCTCTGAGGTCAGCGGACCAGTTACTTCTCACAGTTCCAGGAACTCGTCTTAAGCGCAGAGGTGACAGGGCCTTCTCTGTAGCAGGACCAAGACTTTGGAACGAGTTACCTCTGCTCGTCAGACAGGTCCCCTCCCTCTCGGTTTTCAAATCCTGTTTAGAGACCCACTATTATTAAGTTGCTTTCAACACCAAATGATCTGTGTTTGGTCGTTATATTTATTATCTGTGATGATTTTGTCTATACTGTATTCAGTTTTTTTTTTCTTTTATACTTCATTTTGTATGTTGCCCATGTGTTGCCTGTTTGTCTGTTTGTACAGCACTTTGGTTGGCCTTGTCGCTGTTTTAAGTGCTCTATAAATAAAATGGTATAGTATGGTGGTGGCCATCTTGAATCTTAAAGTGGTAACTCAGTTTTCAATTTCAAAAGGAATCGTTCTTATGTCTAGATTGAGCCACACACCAATAAGACATTCGGTACCTCTCTTCAGGTTATCGCGCTCGCAACATTCATGGAATTAAAGACAGACTGAGGGTATTTCCAATTCCCCCTTTTCACTCTGTGACAGGGGACATAAAGACAATGTCACTTGAAGATGTAGACAGCTGAGGCTTGGCTGTGTTGGTCCATCTGTGAGGAGGTCATTTAGTCTCCTCTTTGTGCAGGTCTTACAGCACTGGACTTCAAACTCCACAGCCCTGAGTGTGTGTTTGGGTGGTTTACTCACAGTTTGAAGGAATGACTCTCAGGAAGGAGGGGAGAGTAATATGTGTGAGCATTTAACATTAAACTGAGCAAATCACAAGTTTGGAACTCCACTCTGTTTAGTTTGAACAGAGAAGTCACGGTTCTGGAGGAGTTAGACCCAGGAATGACTGACATGAGGGAGTGTGAATAAAACTGAAACATTTTCATGAAATAAATAAATAGGATGGGATAGGGTGGCAAAAACACTTACAAAACACTTGAGGAGACATGGAGGAGACATCAGTAGAGGGCACAAGCAAAAGTAGACATGGCATAAAGCTCATCAGTGTAGAGACTGACAGGTGTATGGATTGTGGTGTTTTCCTGGTGTCTAGCCCCATCTTGTGTTGTGTTTTATGTCTTGTGTTCTTTCTGTTTTCTATAGGGTTTATGTTTTCCTAGTGTATGCCTCCATCTGGTGTTGTGTCTCTGTTCCTGCGCTCCCTGGTTTCCTAGTTTATCATTTCCCTGATGTGTACAATTAATGGACTAAGTTTTCCCTCGCCCGGACGCGGGTCACCGGGGCCCCACTCTGGAGCCAGGCCCGGAGGTGGGGCACGCTGGCGAGCGCCTGGTGGCCGGGTTTTTACCCATGGAGCCCGGCCGGGCACAGCCCGAAGAGGAGACGTGGGTCCCCCTTCCCATGGGCTCACCACCTGTGGGAGGGGCCAAAGGGGTCGGGTGCAATGTGAGATGGGTGGTGGCCGAGGGCGGGGACCCTGGCGGTCTGATCCTCGGCTACAGAAGCTGGCCATTGGGACATGGAATGTCACCTCTCTGGTGGGGAAGGAGCCTGAGCTAGTGTGTGAGGTTGAGAGTTTCCGACTAGAAATAGTCGGACTCACCTCAACGCATGGCTCTGGCTCTGGAACCAGTTTCCTTGAGAGGGGTTGGACACTCTTCCACTCTGGAGTTGCCCCTGGTGAGAGGCGCCGAGCAGGAGTGGGCATACTGGTTGCCCCCCATCTTGGTGCCTGTACGTTGGGGTTCACCCCGGTGAACGAGAGGGTAGCCTCCCTTCGCCTACGTGTGGGGGGACGGGCTCTGACTGTTGTTTGTGCCTATGCACCAAACGGCAGCTCAGACTACCCACCCTTTTTGGAGTCCTTGGAGGGGGTATTGGAGAGTGCGCCTCCTGGGGACTCCCTTGTTCTACTGGGGGACTTCAACGCTCACGTGGGCAATGACAGTGAGACCTGGAGGGGTGTGGTTGGGAGGAACGGCCCCCCTGATCTGAACCAGAGTGGTGTTCTGTTATTGGACTTCTGTGCTCGTCATGGATTGTCCATAACGAACACCATGTTTAAGCATAAGGGTGTCCATATGTGCTCTTGGCACCAGGACACCCTAGGTCGCAGTTCGATGATCGACTTTGTTGTCGTCTCATCTGATCTGCGGCCGCATGTCTTGGACACTCGGGTGAAGAGAGGGGCGGAGCTGTCAACTGACCACTACCTGGTGGTGAGTTGGCTCCGATGGTGGGGGAGGATGCCGGTCAGACCTGGCAGACCCAAACGTATTGTGAGGGTCTGCTGGGAACGTCTGGCAGAGTCTCCCGTAAGACGGAGCTTTAACTCCCACCTCCGGGAGAGCTTTGAACACGTTCCGAGGGAGGCGGGGGACATGGAGTCCGAGTGGGCCGTGTTCCGCGCCTCTATTGTCGAGGCAGCTTATCGGAGCTGTGGCCGCAAGGTTGTTGGTGCCTGTCGTGGTGGCAACCCTCGAACCCGGTGGTGGACACCGGCAGTGAGGGATGCTGTCAGGCTGAAGAAGGAGTCCTATTGGGCCTTTTTGGCTTGTGGGACCCCGGAAGCAGCTGATAGGTACCGGCAGTCCAAGCGGCATGCGGCTCGGGTGGTTGCTGAGGCAAAAACTCGGGCGTGGGAGGAGTTCGGAGAGGCCATGGAGAATGACTTCCGTACGGCTTCGAGGCGATTCTGGTCCACCATCCGGCGTCTCAGGGGGGGAAAGAGGTACGCGACCAACACCATTTATGGTGGGGGTGGCGTGCTGCTGACCTCAACTCGGGATGTTGTGAGTCGGTGGGCGGAATACTTCGAAGACCTCCTCAATCCTACTGGCACGTCTTCCACTGAGGAAGCGGAGCCTGGGGACTTTGGGTCGGGTTCTCCGATCTCTGGTGCTGAGGTCGCCGAGGTGGTTAAAAAGCTCCGCGGTGGCAAGGCTCCGGGGGTGGATGAGATTCGCCCGGAGTTCCTTAGGGCTCTGGATGTTGTAGGGTTGTGTTGGCTTACGCGACTCTGCAATATCGCGTGGACATCGGGGGCAGTTCCCTTGGATTGGCAGACTGGGGTGGTGGTTCCCCTATTCAAAAAGGGGGACCGTAGGGTGTGTTCCAACTATAGGGGGATCACACTCTTAAGCCTCCCTGGTAAGGTCTATTCAGGGGTTCTGGAGAGGAGGGTCCGTCGGATAGTCGAACCTCGGATTCAGGAGGAGCAGTGTGGTTTTCGTCCTGGTCGTGGAACACTGGACCAGCTCTACACCCTCAACAGGGTCCTGGAGGGTGCGTGGGAGTTTGCCCAACCAGTTTACATGTGCTTTGTGGACTTGGAGAAGGCATTCGACCGCGTCCCTCGGGGGGTTCTGTGGGGGGTACTCCGGGAGTATGGGGTACCAGGCCCATTGATAAGGGCTGTTAGGTCCCTGTACGACCGGTGTCAGAGCTTGGTCCGCATTGCCGGCAGTAAGTCAGGCTCGTTTCCGGTGAGAGTTGGACTCCGCCAAGGTTGCCCTTTGTCACCGATTCTGTTCATAACTTTTATGGACAGAATTTCTAGGCGCAGCCAAGGTGTTGAGAGGATCCGTTTTGGTGACCTTAGAATCGCTTCTCTGTTTTTTGCAGATGATGTGGTCCTACTGGCTTCATCAGTTCGTGATTTACAACTTTCACTGGAGCGGTTTGCAGCCGAGTGTGATGCGGCCGGGATGAGGATCAGTTCCTCCAAATCCGAGGCCATGGTCTTGAGCCGGAAAAGGGTAGCATGCCCTCTCCGGGTCGGGGAGGAGGTCCTGCCCCAAGTGGAGGAGTTTAAAGTGAGACTAAACCCAGGTTGAGACGGTAACTCCTCCTTCCAAAATCTCCCTGAAAATGGGCGTGTCGAGAGACAAGGAAGGGTGGAGGTAGAGTTGTGCTTTTGTTCACGCCTCCACCTGCAACAACCTAAAACAAATTAAACCTCTAGCCAACAACATACACCAAGCAACAACAAAGAATAAACATGTAGATGTATTTATCTATTCCACCCATTCCATCCAAAACCAAAGGCCTAAAACAATGAAAATGAAAAGAAAAATAAAACCGCTTGTCAGGAGTGAAATGCAGCACTTCCATATAAGGTATGCACTTCTCATCTCTGCAGGGGATTGGCTCTGCTTGAACCACCTGTGTGACATCACACATGAGCAGACATGTCACACATGAGCGTTTGCACAAATAAGAAAATTAAGGTGTAATCCACCAGTTCAACCCATAGAACTACCGTAAACACATTTTTAGACCAAATATTGCCAAATATTGCCAATTTACACAGATATGCACAATTATGTGAGAATAAACACAGCCATAGTGCTAGATAACATTTTAAACACATTCTAGGGAGTTTATCAGCTAAAAAAAGTTAATTTTGGGTTTAGTCGCACTTTAAGTATCTCGGGATCTTGTTCACGAATGAGGGAAAACTGGAGCGTGAGATCGATAGGCGGATAGGTGCAGCGTCCGCAGTGAAGCGGGCGCTGTACCGGTCTGTCGTGGTGAAGAGAGAGCTGAGTCAAAAGGCAAAGCTCTCAATTTACCGATCGATCTACGTTCCCACCCTCATCTATGGTCATGAGCTTTGGGTTATGACCGAAAGAACAAGATCTCGGATACAAGCGGCTGAAATGAGTTTTCTCCGCAGGGTGGCTGGACTCTCCCTTAGAGATAGGGTGAGAAGCTCAGTCATCCGGGAGGGACTCGGAGTAGAGCCGCTGCTTCTCCACATCGAGAGGAGCCAGTTGAGGTGGCTCGGGCATCTGGTTAGGATGCCTCCTGGACGCCTCCCTGGTGAGGTGTTCCGGGCATGTCCCACCGGGAGGAGACCCAGAGGAAGACCCAGGACACGCTGGAGGGACTATGTTTCTCGGCTGGCCTGGGAACGCCTTGGGATTCCCCCGGAGGAGCTGCTCCAAGTGGCTGGGGAGAGGGAAGTCTGGGCCTCCCTACTTAGGCTGCTACCCCCGCGACCCGACACCGGATAAGCGGAAGAAGATGGATGGATGGATGGATTATGTGTTTCAGCTGTGTGTCCTCACAGGTGTTTTGTCTCGTTAGTCATAGTCCGTGTCTCTGTGTTAGTCCCTTGTCCTGGCGTCATGGGCTTAACATCCACCTGAACATGTGAGTGGGCAGACCTGGAGCTGAGGATCAGAACTGGATGAGAAAAGAAAAGAACTGGTGGCACCACGGGAAAACAGCAACAAGCATAAAAATAAAGCTCAACCAAACACCGAAAAAACACAAACTTCTCAGACAAGTACTGAAATAGCTTTGTAAAACAAGACGACAGTGCATCTGGTTGATATTAAAACTAACTGTCTCCAGAACATCAGTCTTTCCAGAACTTTGAAAAAAAACTGCTAAGCAACTTAAAGAGAATTAACACGCCAATATGAAGATAAATTACTTTAATAATTCATGTTGCTTCCATCACCTCTTCTTATTCTGACAGCACCTTATAGAAGGGATTTGTAGTTTTCACATCCTTCACAGCCACTCAGAGCAGGTGCAGTTTATCAGGAACAATTCATGCACATGCCTGACAACCCGTAAACACATCACCAAGTCTAGTACAGCCAGCTGAAAACAGTCCTACCTGGCTCTCTCTCCTCACAGTAGATCCTTGTTCTCACAGGCAGGTCTGAAAGGGGGAGAATCTGCTCTCTACGTCCCTCGGGATATTCCTGGAGAGGATACAGAGCTCAGGGATCTGCGGGGGGAGAGGAGGCTCTGGCAGCCGGCTGCATCTCGGAGCAGAGCAGGTTAAAGAGATGTAGTCACGCCGTGGGGACACCAGAGGGCGCTGTTGAACAACGTTTATATCAGGACAGTGAAGGAGAGCAAAAAACTGCAACCTTTACAATAAGTTACTGTCTTTAAGCTGTAAACTCCCTTTAAAACTCCATACAAACAGGCACTCACCTTTCACTTATTATTATTATTATTATTATTATTATTTAAAGAAAACAGTGTCAAATAATCAAATCTTGATCAAACCCATCAAACAACCCACCAAAGTGTAGAAGTCAGAGTATGTGTGGATGACCACAACTACAACTGCACCTAATTTTACATCAATATCTGTCAATTTCACTGAGATGCAAGTATTGTTTGAAAATTGTTATTATTATTTTTGTTTTTTAGTTGGTGTAGCCGTCTTGAATTGGATATCCTACAAAAAATGAATTGCTGTCTGCCAGGAGCGGACTGGGGTTGAATTTCTGCCTGGGAGCTTGCTTTGGAGAGGCCTTTTATCCTATTGCACGATGGATGCACGTGGAACCATCATTTTAACATGAATACTTTATTTGCAGCATAAAAACACTGTTTGTTTGTTTTCTAAACAATCAAAATTAATGTTTATATTTATGATACAAATAAAAAATACAAATAGTTTATAAAAGTTTATTAAACAAGAAGCTTATCATAAAAATCAAAGCACATATTAAGGAAGAAAAACAACCTCTAAATGTATACGGACCTATAACATCACAATCTTTTCTCAAACAAAAGGAAACTGTGATAATTTCCAATACTAACAAGAGCTTGAGCAGTGCACAGGTCTTTGCTGCATCATTGCCTTGGGGTCTGCAACCTGCGGCTCTGGAGCCACATGTGGCTATTGGTCCCTCTGCAGTGGGTCCTTCAAACTTTGACCAGAACTAAAATAAAACTGAATTTCATACGATATTATACCCACAACAAAAAATGACTATAGTTTTAACAATTTCCTGTCATTTCCTTTGCAAATATTCGGAAACTAGTACAGTACTAATACACAGATTAAATTATACTCACTTTAAATGTATGCTTTATTTCTTCAAATAAGGATCAATTACTCCACAATAAAAAATAAAAAAAATAAAAACATAAGCCTGCATAGTTCATGTTAGTTTTTAATTGGCTTTTTCTTTTCTTTACAAGAATCCAGTCTTCTGTGATAGACTTGGATATACCAGTGACCTCCTGCAACCCAAAAAGGAAGAAGTGAGAAAAAGAAGATGGATGGATGGATGGATGGATGGATGGATGGATAGACGGACGGACGGACAAAAAACAAAACAAAACAAAGCAAAAATAAATAAATAAAAAAAACTGTAGAAATGTTTCGTCTTTCGTCCAAAAGACTTCCTCAGTCTGAGAAGCTGTATTCAGCTCAGTCTTATAAATAGCACCCTCTCACAGTGGATCAACCAGTTTGCTGATGTCAGCCAAAACCAGCTACTCACATGATCAAGGAGGACCATCAGCCTAACAATGGATCGTTAGCACCCTGATGGTTGTTTGCTATTCACAGAGGGCTGAGTGATACTAGCAATAACAGCATTGTAAGAGGGAGACAGTTGAACCCGGAGGCCTCTACCTCTGTTTAATGATGGACGGTTTATTTTCAGGGCTCTGGATGTTGTGGGGTTGTGTTGGCTTACGCGACTCTGCAATATCGCGTGGACATCGGGGGCAGTTCCCTTGGATTGGCAGACTGGGGTGGTGGTTCCCCTATTCAAAAAGGGGGACCGTAGGGTGTGTTCCAACTATAGGGGGATCACACTCTTAAGCCTCCCTGGTAAGGTCTATTCAGGGGTTCTGGAGAGGAGGGTCCGTCGGATAGTCGAACCTCGGATTCAGGAGGAGCAGTGTGGTTTTCGTGCTGGTCGTGGAACACTGGACCAGCTCTACACCCTCAGCAGGTCCTGGAGGGTGCGTGGGAGTTTGCCCAACCAGTTTACATGTGCTTTGTGGACTTGGAGAAGGCATTCGACCGCGTCCCTCGGGGGGTTCTGTGGGGGGTACTCCGGGAGTATGGGGTACCAGGCCCATTGATATGGGCTGTTAGGTCCCTGTACGACCGGTGTCAGAGCTTGGTCCGCATTGCCGGCAGTAAGTCAGGCTCGTTTCCAGTGAGAGTTGGACTCCGCCAAGGTTGCCCTTTGTCACCGATTCTGTTCATAACTTTTATGGACAGAATTTCTAGGCGCAGCCAAGGTGTTGAGAGGATCCGTTTTGGTGGCCTTAGAATCGCTTCTCTGTTTTTTGCAGATGATGTGGTCCTATTGGCTTCATCAGATCGTGATCTACAGCTTTCGCTGGAGCGGTTTGCAGCCGAGTGTGATGCGGCCGGGATGAGGATCAGTTCCTCCAAATCCGAGGCCATGGTCTTGAGCCGGAAAAGGGTAGCATGCCCTCTCCGGGTCGGGGAGGAGGTCCTGCCCCAAGTGGAGGAGTTTAAGTATCTCGGGGTCTTGTTCACGAATGAGGGAAAACTGGAGCGTGAGATCGATAGGCGGATAGGTGCAGCGTCCGCAGTGAAGCGGGCGCTGTACCGGTCTGTCGTGGTGAAGAGAGAGCTGAGTCAAAAGGCAAAGCTCTCAATTTACCGATCGATCTACGTTCCCACCCTCATCTATGGTCATGAGCTTTGGGTTGTGACCGAAAGAACGAGATCTCGGATACAAGCGGCTGAAATGAGTTTTCTCCGCAGGGTGTCTGGACTCTCCCTTAGAGATAGGGTGAGAAGCTCAGTCATCCGGGAGGGACTCGGAGTAGAGCCGCTGCTTCTCCACATCGAGAGGAGCCAGTTGAGGTGGCTCGGGCATCTGGTTAGGATGCCTCCTGGACGCCTCCCTGGTGAGGTGTTCCGGGCATGTCCCACCGGGAGGAGACCCAGAGGAAGACCCAGGACACGCTGGAGGGACTATGTTTCTCGGCTGGCCTGGGAACGCCTTGGGATTCCCCCAGAGGAGCTGCTCCAAGTGGCTGGGGAGAGGGAAGTCTGGGCCTCCCTACTTAGGCTGCTACCCCCGCGACCCGACCCCGGATAAGCGGAAGAAAATGGATGGATGGATGGATGGTTTTTTTCACAAAGATGGCCTCCTTTACTCCTCTCTCAAACCATCGTTCCTCTCTATCAAGGATGTGAACATCTTCATCCCTGAAAGAGTGACCGCTTCTGGAAACTGTCCCCTCTTACAATGCTGTTATTGCTAGTATCACTCAGCCCTCTGTGAATAGCAAACAACCATCAGGGTGCTAACGATCCATCGTTAGGCTGATGGTCCTCCTTGATCATGTGAGCAGCTGGTTTCGGCTGTCATCAGCCAACTGGTTGATCCACTGTGAGAGGGTGCTATTTATAAGACTGAGCTGAATACAATTTCTCAGACTGAGGAAGTCTTTCGAACGAAAGACTTGCTTTGTTTTGTTTTGTTTTTTGAATGTTCAGAGGACCAGACTTAGCTTTTTTTTATATATTTGTTGGTATATTTTTAAAAAAAAAATAGTTTTAGTAACAGCATTAGAAGCAGCCCAAATTCCAGCAAACAAACCTAGGTGCAATCACGAGTTGGAACAAAGAAAATACATTATGTCAGTGTCAGACAATTATATTTTCATTCTGAACCACATGTAAAGAAATTTACTTTAAAATGTAAACATGAAAACTATCTTCGTAAATACACTAAAAATGTACCAATGAAATTAAATAATTAGAACTTCACCTCAGGTTTTATAATTCAATTGACCATCAAATTTATTTATCCAGGTTAGTGTGTTATTATATATTTTAGCACATAATTTTAAATTTGACTGTTTAAAAAGAAATATATATATA
>JBBPBX010072450.1:0-18063 GCA_038048925.1 Garcialebias charrua
CCAAACATGTTTTTTCACATTGAATGTCTAGAGTGAACGTTCAGACAACATTCAGACAACATTAGAAGTGCACTTCAAAACAAAAATAGAGATTTGGTGATAATAATTAATGACCATTAAAGTTTTAAAGATTAAAAAAACTAATTAAATAAAAATATGCCACTGGTTTTTTTTTCTCACAGTAAGCAAACATTCAGAAAACGTCAGTGCACTTCATATCAAGACAAAAATAAAGATTTGGTGACAATAACCATAGCTTTTAAATATAAAAAAAAACTGATTAAATGATCACAGCAAACATTTGTTTTTCACAGCAATTGATAGTTTACAGTGATAAGACAAAATCAGAAGGGCAAACTTTTTATAACAAGACAAAAATAGAGATCTGGTGACAATAACAACCATGTAATTATGGTTATAGATAAAGAACCCATATGAGTGGGGGTCTCGTACGTGGGCCCATTGCTCTATTGAAGATATAAAGACTGATTAAAGAAGTCACAGTAAACATGATTGTCATGTCAAGTGAATGTTCATAGTGAACGTTCAGACAATGTTCAGACAATGTCAGAAGTGCACACCTTTTGTAACAAAACAAAAATAGAGATTTGGTCATAAATAATAACAACCATTAAAGTGTCAAAGATGTAAGAAATAAGTGAATGAAATTACACCAATTTTTTTTTCTTACAGTGAGTGAACGTTCAGCGTTAACGTTCAGGAAACGTTCAGACAACGTTCAGATAATGTTCAAACAATGTTCAGACAATGTTCAGACAATGTTCAGACAATGTTCAGACAATGTTCAGACAATGTTCAGACAATGTTCAGACAATGTTCAGACAATGTTCAGACAATGTTCAGACAATGTTCAGACAATGTTCAGACAATGTTCAGGCAATGTTCAGACAATGTTCAGGCAATGTTCAGACAATGTTCAGACAATGTTCAGACAATGTTCAGACAATGTTCAGGCAATGTTCAGACAATGTTCAGACAATGTTCAGACAATGTTCAGACAATGTTCAGACAATGTCAGAAGTGCACACTTTTTGTAACAAAACAAAAATAGAGATTTGGTCATAAATAATAACAACCATTAAAGTTTCAAAGGTGTAAGAACTAATTGAATGAAATTACACCAATTTTTTTTTCTTACAGTGAGTTACCGTTCAGCGTTAACGTTCAGGGTTAACGTTGAGGCAACGTTAAGACAACGTTGGGTCCTGAACATTCGACATTCGACCTTTAGACGACGTTCACTGAACGTCATCTGAACATTTGCTTGCTAGCTGGGTTAGCTGTCTTCAATTGACCACCACTTGCTTTAAACAAGCTTACACTAGTTTTCACTAGTCTCCACTAGCTTCATACAACCCTAGTAAGCACCAGAGCTGTTACAAGAGCACCCTTTGCTCTACATGTGCTGTTTAGACAGCACCAGAATTTAAAGAGCCTTAGCTCAACACCAGGTGGCCAGTGGGGGGAGGGGGGGGGAATAACACACCTGAACACACACATACATTCAGCATACAACTGCTTTGATCAAAACTTGGTTTACCTGCAACAGGATCCCCAAGTAGTTCCAACAAGCCCCAGCTTACATCCACCAACCTCAATTGGCAATCTCACAACTCCACTTGCTCTCAGCAAGGCTCCACCACTCTTCAAACCACAGCCTAAAGTTTTATAGGCAGGATCTGCAGTTTGGTAGCAGCTCTGCCTAATCAAGCCTGACTATGACAAGCTGAGTAAAAAAAAAGGTTGCAGTAGGTTGCTGCCGTTTGTTTAGCAGACTACAGCCAACCCAAACAAAACAATGATGTTTTTAAAAATTGTCTTACCTCTAGGGTACATAACAGTCCCACAGACCAAAAGGCCAGATAGGACACTTGCTTCAGCCTGACAACATCCCTTACCGCCAGTGTCCATCAATGGGTTCAAGGGTTACCACCGCAACAGGCACAACAACCTTGCAACCATAGCTCCGGTAAGTTAACTCGACAATATAGGCATGGAACACGGCCGATTTGGACTCAATGCCCCCCACCTCCCCAGAACGTGTTTGAAGTTCTCCTGGAGGTTGGAGTTAAAGCTCCGTCTCATGGGAGACACTGCCAGCCATTCCCAGCAGACCCTCATAATACGTTTGGGCCTGTCAGGTCTGACCAGCATCCTCCCCCACCATCAAAGCCAACTCACCACCAGGTAGTGGTCAATGGACAGCTCTGCTCCTCTTTTCACCCGAGTGTCCAAGACATGTGGCCATAGATCAGATGAGACGACAACTAAGTTGATCATTGGACTGCGCCCTAGGGTGTCCGAGTGTCAAGAGAACATATGGACACAATTATTCTTGATCATGGTGCTCATTATGGACAATCCATGACGGGCACAGAAGTCCAACAATAGAACACCACTCAGGTTCAGATAAGTGGGGCTGGTCTTCCCAATCACACCCCTCCAGGTCTCACTGTCATTGCCCACATGAGCGTTGAAGTCCCCCAGTAGAACAAGGTAGTCCCAGGAGATGCACTCTGCAGTACCCCTCCAAGGACTTCAAAAAGGGTGGGTAATATGAACTGTTGTTTGTTGCATAAGCACAAACAACAGTCAGAACCCGTCCTCTCACATGTAGGCGGAGGGAGGCTACCCTCTCTTTTACCGGGGTGAACCCCAATGTACAGGTACCAGGATAGGTAGCAACAAGTATGCCCACTCCTGCTCGGCACCTCTCACCAGGGGCTACGTCAGAGTAGAGTGTCTAACCTCTCTCAAGGAACCTGGTTCCACAACCAGAGTCATGCATCGAGGTGAATCCAACTATCTCTAGCCTCTCATCCTCACACACCAGCTCAATCTCCTTCCTCACCAGAGAGGTGACATTCCACATCCCAATAGCCAGCTTCTTTAGCCAAGGATCAGACCACCAAGGTCCTCGCCCTTGGCCACCACCCATCCCACATTGTACCCAACCCCTTTGGCCCCTCACACAGATGGTGAGCCCATGGTAAGGGGGACCCATGTCTTCTTTTTGGGCTGTGCCCGGCCAGGCTTCATGGGTAAAAGCTCGGACACCTGGAGCTCGCAAGCGTGCCCCCCCTCCAGGCCCGGCTCCAGAGTGGGGCCCCGGTGACCCACGTCCAGGTGAGGAAACATTGTTTCCATTTGTTTGACTCATCATAAAGGGGTTTTGTTATATTTATATTAACTTTAATAAATAATCAAAATAATGTGCAATGACTTTGAACTTTTAGGGGAGGAGATTTGAGTTGTCAGATTGTTGGATCTAAGCAAACAGACGGAACACATCCTTTCTAAATAAGAGACTTCCCGGATCTTGTTCCGGCAGGATCCAGCTCAAATTAAGCTCTGATGTTGGCCTTTCAAACTCTTCCACTCTGTTAAAACCTGTATGAGAGACAGACTTGAGACTGTTATTTCAGATGATGTTTGGGATGGGGGGGGTGGGGGGGGTCATTTTAGAAAGTGTGCACAGATCTTCAGTCTTTGTTAGGCACAGTTTAATGCTTTGCCCAGTCCTACATAAAGCTCACTAAAGCCACTAAAGCCAGGCTTACAAAAACGATTTGAGACAGTGGAAAATATGTCAACAAGCCACAATAAATTAATTAATTACGTTTTAGAGCTGTCCCTCTGTGAAGGGATTCTTGACCAAAATTAATTTTACGTCATCAAATAAGAGATTATACAGCTCCTAATGTTTTACTGCCTTGATTGGGGTGAGGCCCACTCCACTTACTGCCTCTCCTGCTAAAATGGATTTAATAGCATTGACATCTTCGCTGGCTCAGTTGGGAGAGCTGCCGCCTCTCAACGAGAAGATCTTCGGAACAAATCCCAGTTGCAAGGGCCTTTCTGGGTGGAGTTTGCATGTTCTCTCCGTGCATGCGTGGGTTTTATCCAGGTACTGTACTCTGATTTCCTCCCACAGACCAAAAAGCATGCATGTTAGGCCCTGTTTACATGGACACTGTGTGGGGGAAACGCAACTTTTGGGTATGTTAATTAGGTGAAAAGTTTTGCGTTGACACTGTCGAATTCTGTGGATACGACTCTCTCCCCCTCCACCCCCCGTCCTCATGATTTCACTGTAGTTACCATGCTGGGCCTTTAGATGGCGCTGTGATTTTTGGAACCTTCACTACTGCGCATGCGCTGCCTGAGGTAAACAGAGCAGCTGCCTCGTCTGTTTTCCTCTCTGGCTAAAATCAGCTAACTACAAGTTGTTGTCAACAAGTTAACAACAAGTTAAAGCTGGAATTTGGATAAGAGTCAACAGATTTGAGTCAGTGGGACCCGCTTCATCTAACAAGCTGCACTGAGCCTGTGGACCAGAACCGCTCAGTGGACTGTGGACCAGAACCGGACTTTACGCCGTGATAAACAGCTGACTTACAGCAGGTAAATCAACATTCTTAATATAATGTGTGCTTGTGTTTACTTTGATCACACAACAACGGAGTTTTTATTTATTTATTTATTTCTGCCAGGTGGAGAAGCTGTCGTTCCAACAGGCTGATGGTTCGGCGGTTCTGATGGGTCCAGATGAATACAGCAAGAGTCCAGTTCATTAACGTAGTTACAGTTCGGTTCACGTGTTTTAATAGTGTGTTCAGTTTAATTCTCAGTGTTTGTGTTTAAACTTTGGTGCTGAATAAATAAATAAATAAAAAATAAACCTGTGTCTTCATTTTCACAGCACGTTACGCACTGTTTAAAAAATGTAACGAGTCCAGATAGATACTGTAGTTCAGATAAATTTACATCTCCCACGCCAACATAAATACTGTTTATTATTGTTAAACTGTTATATTTTGCAACGTGACACGTGAAATGTCACTGTCCGCGCGTGCGGGCTGCGCGCATGTGGTTGATAACAAAAGCTCCACGGGAGATGTTTACATTATCAGCGGGGGGTCAGCGAAAAACTTCCACCTTGAGAGCAGGGTCAGAAAAGTATCGGTGTCATCGAGGGGGGCCAGCAGCGTCGTGTAGGCGATAAGCAAAGTCGCAAAGAGAAAGTAGCGGTTACACTCAAAATACGCGCCGTGTAAACTGGCCCTTAGACTGATTGGTAACTCTAAATTGTCCCTAGGTGTGAATGAGAGAGTGAATGGTTGTCTTGCTTGTCTCTATGTGTCCCTGTGATGGACTGGAGACCTGTCCAGGGTGTCCCCTGCCTCTCACAGTGACTGCTTGATATGGACACCAGTGACCCCCACGACCCAAAAAGGAAGAAGCAGATAAAGATAATGGATGGATGGAGCTCCACTGGCCAAGAGGCTAATATTACTAAGTTGTAAATCTCCAACTCCACCTGGTCAGCTACTGACTCTTCCGGGTTAATGATGTGAATCCTCGCGAGTCAGGACTCCAAAGTCCAAGGTCTCAGTTTACCCAGATCCTACATCTCCTCTGGCAGATTGGTGCTGACTGAGCCAAGTCCCTCAAAAAGCTGCTGCGGACTCAGATCATTTGGATGACTGGTTTGGGTTAAAAATTAATCTGTAAAACAGCTTACTCATCTAATCACTACATCCATATACTGTAAATATGTTTATAGACATAGCGTATGATTAATATAAGTAAAATTTTGGTTAACTTATGTTTGATTTTCACATTTTAAATCATATTTTCATTTGTTTAAGTTTTTTCATCATTTGTAAATTGATCATTTATTGGTGAATGGAATTATTAAATAAAATAAAAAAATACATTTCTGATTGATGCATACGTGGACGTTTATTTGTTTATTTATTTGTCATCTAGAAGCGGGTGGAGTGTGGGGGATTTGAAGTGTGACAAACTCAAGTGACTCCAATAAATCAGATCCCTTCAGTAAGTGACTCAGATTAACCCAAGTACATAAAGTGAACCATTTCCCCCTCCACAACATATACAAGATGGATTGGGGGGTTGTTAAGCTGTAAAAATAAAGCAACATCAACCCTTTCTGTGCTATTTGAACACTGATCGACCACAGCCCCTGTGTTGAGCAGAGGGCTGTTAAGGACCTTGCTCAAGGGCTCAGTGGGGGCAAATGAGGAATGTAGATAGGTGTGAGTGCTTCACCTTTGCTTTCAAGATTTTTGTTGTTGGTCTCGGGATTTGGATCAACGACCTTCTGATCACAGCCTGGCCTGCTCTAACCTCTTGGCTCCCTTACTCCCCATGTATGTGTTTGGATATCTGTTTTTTTTTTGTGTCTGTAATATTTTTTTCATTTTATTCAACCTTTATTTAAACAGACAAGTCACAAGCCATTTTCTCATTGGCCAGCCCTCAATGGCCCGAGCCGCCCCTGGTTTGCCCAGAGCCCGAACTGGCCCGCCCGCGTTCATTACGCATTATGTGGAGAGCAGCCTTGAAGTGGGTGGGGTGTTCACTTTACGTGGGTGGAGTGTTCACTTGACGTGGGTGGAGTGTTCTTGTGTGCGCGCTTACAGTGTTTTAAGAGCGGACACGCCGCTAAAAAATGTTTGTTAGCTGAATATATATACAGTATTAGTGTTTCTGAGCTAAATTTTTGTTAATGACTGATTACAATTCAGCTTATGTTAGCACGTAAATAACATGAAGCGCGCACCCATAGCCTACAGAGCATTTCCGCCTTGCAGCGCGAATGCTCAAAGTCTATAAAATATAACTAATATTCTCTAACTCTTGCGCTTAGCCAGGGTTTTAAAATATAACTGATAATCTCTAAATCCTGCGCGTGCCAGAATTTTACAAGCGGCAAATCCTTCATAGGAAAGGTTGACTCCAAAAAAATACTAATAAGCCGCCGTGGCGTAAAGGGATAAGCTCTTGGCTTTAAGCTCACATTTTATCTTGACCGGTAGGCTACGAGTTCGAATCTCAGCTGGGTCAAGTTATTTTATGTTTGTCTTTTATTGGAGAAAATAAAAAGAAGTAGTTACTAAAAAGAAGTAGTAACTACTTAAAGCCAAGAGCTTATCCCTTTACGCCACGGCGGCTTATTCGTTTTTTTGGAGTCAACCTTTCCTATGAAGGATTTGCCGCTTGTAAAGTTCTGGTGCGCACAGGATTTAGAGATTATCAGTTATATTTTAAAACCCTGGCTACGCGCAAGAGTTAGAGAATATTAGTTATATTTTATAGAACTTGAGCATTCGCGCTGAAAGGTGGAAATGCTCTGTAGGCTATGGGTGCGCGCTTCGTGTTATTTACGTCCTAACATAAGCTGAATTGTAATCAGTCATTAACAAAAAATTAGTTCAGAAAAACTAATTCAGCTAACAATTATTTTAGGGGTTTCTGTAGTTAAATATTAATGAAATTCAGCCCTCGCGCTGAGGTTGTTTGAATGAGTCCCGCCCCTGCTGCAAACAACAAATAAAATGTGAGCAGTACATGACGTGAAACTGGGTCCGTGGGGCCGGCCCGATAAAACCACGGTGGAGATGGTTCCAAAACAAGGGCGGATCCCGGGCGGAAAAGGAAAATGCGAACACGCCGAACCCGGGTTAGAAGCAGGGTGGAGCCGGGGAGAGCCGGGGAGGGCTGGCCAATGTGAAAACGGCTACATTGAGCCTCAAAGACTCATTTACAAGTGAGATCTGTTGGACAGACAATAAAAGTGGTGAAAAAAGAAAGTGGTCAAAAACCTCATATTTGCACTAATGTTTGTATTACATTACTGCCTATAGTCATACTACTGTTTACATTCACTGTTTACATTTATTAATACTGTTTACATTTATTACTACTGTTTACATTTATTACTACTGTTTACATTTACACTACTTTTATATCTACACTACTGCTGATACATATACAGTATTCTCTGACTAGCCTTATTTAAGGATGCCCAATGTGCCTTATGTGCCTTACTGCATATGCCACTTTGCCTCTATACCAACATCAACTACCTCATACATATACTGTGTACATTAACTCATATGCTGCTTTGCCACTCTTTGCAAATGTCAATGCTAGAACCTTCAGTTTATTTTATAGATATACTTTTTATACTACTATGCAAAAACTCAGGACAGTATTACACTTTTATTATTTCATTTTATGCTTATGTTCATTAAATGTTTAGTGTTTTAGTGTTGGTGTAAATTTTCATACTTTTATACTACTATGCAAAAACTCAGGACAGTGTTACACTTTTACTATTTTATGCTTATGTTTATTAAATGTTTTAGTGTTTTAGTGTTTAAATGGTTACTGTTGCACCGAGGGACTGAGAGAAACGCAATTTCAATCCTGTGTATGTCCTGTACATATTGCAGTTCTAACAATAAAGTTGACTTTGACTTTTGACTTTGAAATGACACATAGGGTTTGGAGACAAAAAAATTCCTAACACATTTTTGACCTCTGCTCGAAGGTCAAAAATGTGGTAATGAAAAAAAATCTCGCACGCAAGCACATACTGACGCCGACATTACGAAGAGGTCGGGTAAGGGGACTCAAAGGCGGTGAGCAAGCCAGCCCGTAGAGGCACTGCAGAGTTCAGATAGAATCACTCAGTTCATATACAGTAGTTGCCTCTGGAGATCTGTGCACACTCATGGGGGGGGGGCTGCCGAGGACAGCCAGAGGTGAATCCAGAGTCCTGAAATGATGACAGAATGTTTATTCAGCTGGGCTCCTCTTAAAAGTCTGTGGAATTCCTCAGCAGAAGGGTTGGGAGTGGTGAGAGCATCAGGTTTACAAAACTTCTGCAGGGGTGTTGAAATAAGACGGCCTGTCAAGGCCAGTCAGGGAGCCAAATTTCAGATAAACACGATTGTTTTGGGGACAGGCAGAACTTTAAACGACATCTACCTTCAGTCTGTGTCAGTCCACTCGCTTCCGAAATGTCCAAATTAAAATGACCACACCAATGGAACGTGCCTGAGAGAATCCCCGAGATCAGAACAAGCATTCAATACAAAAACAACTGGACTTTATTTGTTACAGAAAACGTTTCTCCCTCAATACAAAGAGATTTTTTCAATTCAAAGAAGCAGCTGTGTGACAGTGTATAACCAGGCTGACATGCCACGCACCAACCTATGTCAAAAAGCCAAAAGTCAACTTTATTGTCAGAACTGTAATATGTATAGGACATACACAGGATTGAAATTGCATTTCTCTCTCAGTCCCTCGGTGCAACAGTAACCATTTAAGCACTAAACAATTAATAAACAAGCATAAAATGAAATAATAAAAGTTTAGTACTGTCCTGAGTTTTTTGCATAGTAGTTTTTCATAGTAGTAAAAAAGTATAAAAAGTTTCACCAACACCAAAACACCAACATTTAATAAACATAATCATAAAATGAAATAGAGTGTAATACTGTCCTGAGTTTTTTCATAGTAGTTTTCCATAGTAGTATAAAAGTATAAAAAGTTTCACCAACACCAAAAATGAAATAGAGTGTAATACTGTCCCGAAGTATAAAGTATAAAAAGTATATCTATAAAATAAATGAAGGTTCTGGCATTTGACATTTGTAAAGAGTGACAAAGCAGCATATGGGGTTAATGTACACAGTATATGTATGAGGTAGTTGATATTGGTATAGAAACAAAGTGGCATTATGCAATAAGGCTAGTAAAAAGAATATATCAGAGTCAGAGAGTCAGAGAGTCTGTATATATACTGTATATCAGCAGTAGTGTAGATATAATAAGTCTAGTAATGTATATCGGAAGCTGAGATAACGCCCACACATACCTGAGATAGCATACCCATCCTATGTAAATTGATGAATCAACACATCACAGCTTAACAGTAGGGGGTTTATTAAGGTCTTTGTTACTCTAATTCACAAAAGCAGCTACTCTGTTCTCAACAGGTGTGAACTGTCTGGGAATCAGATTTAAAGCTGCATTATATGGCTGTGTCTCAATTCAGGGGCTGGGTCCTCATGAGTGCGCATTTGTCGGACGCATACGTCATTGCCCCGCACGGAGGACTGTCCCAATTCGAAGACTCCTCCTCATGCGGCCGAGGAATGCAGCCTACTTCCTGTCGAAATCCAAGGATGCATCCGTGAATCCTTCAAGACTGAGGATATCCCAGAATTCGTAGCGCCAGCAGAGATTTCGCGCGGGGGGGGGGTGGACTTTCTGCGTGCAGGGTCGGGACTGCTGCGTGTTGTTGAGTCATCAGCTCATTCTAACAACAACCTCAGCGCGAATTATACCTCATTAAAATTTAACTACAGAAACGACTAAAAAAATATTTGTTAGCTGAATATATATTAGTGTTTGTGAGTTTTCTGTTTGTTAAGAATTGATTACAAATCAACTTATTTTACACGTGCGTAGCAAAGATTTTCTGAGGGGCAATCTGTTAAAACTCAGAGTGGACCTACAAACACTAAGTTGTCCAGTAGCTCAATAGGTTAATCATTGGGCTGGCGCGCCGATGCTTTTCTCAAAAGCTGGTTCGAATCTCACTCGGTACGGTTAAAACTTATTTTACGTTTGTCATTTATTGGATAAAAAAAGGAGTTTCACAAACTCCTTTTTTAAAATCTCAGTCCTCATATTTTTATCCAATAAAAGACAAACGTAAAATAAGTTTTAACCGTACCGAGTGAGATTCGAACCAGCTTTTGAGAAAAGGATCTGCGCGCCAGCCCAATGATTAACCAATTGAGCTACTGGAAAACTTGCTTTCTGTAGGTCCAGTCTGAGTTTTAACAGATCGCCCCTCAGAAAATCCTTGCTACGCACGTGTAAATAAGCTGATTTGTAATCAGTTATTTTCAAACAGTAAACTCAGAAACACTAATATATATATTCAGCTAACAAATCTTTTTTAACGGAGTCCCTTCTCTTTCCACACACACACACCAAGCGCGCACACTTCCCACCCAAAAAAAAACAAAAAAAAAACTGAAGGCTAGACTGTCCCATTTCAGCAGTTTCTCTCAGCCCACCCGGCCTTGTGAGTGCGTGGCCTACTCGGCCCAGCTAGGCTGGGTCCTCATGAGGACGCAGCCCCTGAATTGAGACACAGCCTATGTCTTTGAAAGTTTGAACCTGAACCCCCCTCCCCCTGCATTAAGGATGCCCTTGTGCCTATGTACCCACCCCACCCCCACCCCACTTCCTCCATGTAGAGGTTGGCAACAATGGGTGACACTAGGGATCCCATGGCACAGCCGTGCTTCTGTCTGTAAAAACTGTTGTTAAACTTGAAATATTTGGTGGAGAGGCAGAGATCCAGCAGTGTGCAAATATGGTCTGGGGTGAAGTTGGTCCTTTTGTCCAAATCCTTGTCTTGTAGAAGTCGTTTTCTGACAGTGTCTACTGCTTCAGAAATAGGTATTCATGTGAAAAGAGAAGTCACATCATATGATACAAGAGTTTCTCCCGGTGTTAGCTTCAAATGTTGAACTTTGTCGGCAAAATCAATGGAGTTCTTTATGTGATGAGGTGTGTTTCCAACAAGAGGAGCTAAAATACCAGCCAGATGTTTAGCAACATTGTATGTCACTGAGTTCATGCTGCTGGCGATGGGTTTGAGAGGTGTATCTTCTTTGTGTATTTTTGGAAGTCCATAAAGACAGGGAGTGGCTTCCCCCGGGTATAATCTATAAAACAAAGACCGAGTGATTATTTTCTCCTTTTCAAGATTTTGCAGGTAATCTGTGACTTTCTTTTTAAAAGTGTTAGTTGGGTCCCTCTTCAGGTGCTCATAGGTGTTCCTGTCGTTTTCTGTAACAAATAAAGTCCAGTTGTTTTTGTATTGAACGCTTGTTCTGATTTTATCATGTCCTGGATGACTGAGAATCTTCACCAGCACAATCCCCGAGATCGAATCCATTCAGCCAAAAGTCTGGGTTCTCGGGACATGAACCAAGCCATCATATAAAGCAGGCAGCCTTACCAGGTGCAGATTTGCTGCCGACGTCTTCCTTTTTGTTGATTGACCAGGAACCAGCAAATCCAAAAAGCAGGAACCAGTTATCATAAATCCAATTAAATATGCGTCTTTAAGATCCACAGATGACAGCAGAGATAGACACATCATCAAGTCTCCCAAGTCGATTAGATATTCAGATGTGTGTGTAGTGGACCTACCCAGGGTCAAACTAAGGTTTTTGAACTGTCCAGTGATGACCTTTACTGACCTCTCAGTAAAGCAAGACATTTACTACAAAATCATTCATTTAGCTATAATCTGATAACATAGTCACCAAAAAGAGACTATTTCTATCTTTGATTTTAGGCTGATGTGATCAAAAGAATAACTTTTGTCATTTTCATGATGTGTGCTTTTAAGCTGTGTTATTCTGTAAGAGTTAAACTGTGTTCACTGCTGTGTTAAAGGTGAAGTCTCGGGTCACAGAAACCGGACGGTTTTGTTTAGAAGTGTTAAAGACGCTAATCCAAGTGTTTTCCCCTTGGAGTCTATGAGTCTGCCTTTTTCCTAAACAAATCTCCCTCTGCTCTGGCTGTGACCTTGGGTTGCGATAACACAAGCTCACTCCTCTCTTTGTTCCTGCTTTTTAAGTTCTAACTGTGCGGAAACGCTTCAGAGTTTGGAAGGAACGAGAAAGTTCCTGAAGAGTTTCTGGGAGCTTCAGAGAGAGATGTGAATTTTTCCCAGAGAGCTGAATGACCACCAGTCACGCGCTAAGGACTCGTCATCCAGCTGGGACTGATAACATGTTGTTATGGGTCCATTTCGAACGAGCGTAAGCTCAAAAACTTTGATTATTCCTCCCTGGAATAAGTTTATCTTGAAGTCAGAGGCCAGGAGCTGACATATTTTCTGATGACCAACGCGAAACCAGGAGACGTTGAAAACGTAAACGAATACCCTGCTCGAAGGTACTGTACTGGTTCCCACAAGGACCCGTGCATCTGAAAAGCTACAAGGTCTTCCCTCTTACCGGGCTGTCGTCGAAAGGTAAAGAGCTGTTTACAAAACGTACCTGGATTTTAGCAGAAGTCGGATGAGAAGTGTCACTCTGGTATCATGCTCACGATAATTTTCCTTTAAACCATCTTTCCTCTATTCCTTTCCCTCTCAATCTAAGCTGGAAACTATTTTAAGTTAAGGAGCCACAGACTAAATATGTTTAACATCTAGTATTTATGTCTGTTGTGTTAAATTTAAGTGTGCTGACGTATTTGAATTGAAAGAAAGTGAAATCATGTCAATCAAGTGTAATGGTGTTAATTTAGTTGATTCATTTTAAATAAATGATAGTGTCTCTTTGACATATCAAGCTAAGTTAACGTGTCCATTGTCACTTAATGGCTCTGTTTATTTATCCATCATAAAGATCACAGATATATTGGGTAAACTGAAAAAGAAAAGAATCCGTGAATTTACTATTCAATCTGAATAAGTAAATTAATTAAGGTAAAGAGGTCAGTATTAATATTGACCTCCTCATAATCCTTTACATCTGGTGGCCCGACGTGTTTTCTAAAAGTTTATTGATAGCTCTGTGGTCTCTCATGAACTGTCATGTTTGCATAAGAGGATCCAAGTTTTAAACTCTGAGGATAATAATTTTGGCTGGAAGTGTTCAAAGCAGGCAGATTCTGCATGTTTTTATCATTTGAGGCTGAGGAATTGTTATTCGTTTCAACTCTGTTACACGCTGTTGGAAGCATTCAGGTGAGGTTTTTGTCAGTCTGTGGTCTGTGGGGGTTCTGGTTCGGTCCAGTTCACGCAGACTCCTGTACAAAGCTTTGTTTGACCGCCGAGTCAAAAAGCCTGAAAGCTAATTTAACATCTACAAGATTGCTGTTGTGGTATTTTACATGTTAGAGCAGGTCATAGAAGCATATTACTGTAGAACGTTGTCGGATAGTGGTTCTGTTTAGACCCGAGTTTCTGCTCCACTGAAAGTGGACCAGAACCGACCTTGACGCGCTCCGAGAGAGTCCGTGTTTGTTCAACAGCTGCAGTGCTGTGTTACTGAGCGTAACTAAGTTGGCCTGTCTAGGTGTGTTCGCCGCATGTTTCAGAATTTTGGGAAGTTAATTTGAAGCGTTTGAGTTGATTACGAGTCTATAAAGTTGTGTTTTGTTGTGCTAAGCTAACGTTAAAGAGCTACGTTTCCCACACGTTTTGTTTATGAGCTGTGTTGGATGAAGAGAGCTGTGAGCTGTCAATCACTCGTAGCGAGCGCTGATTCGCTGTAGTGGGAACGCACGCCGTTGCGACCAACCCACTTTGTCGTCATTTCCGGTACTTCATTGGTCGAAGGTAAGAAAACTACATTCACCATGAATGCATGAGCGATGCACTGCAAACGCTGTGATTGATTTGTTGACGTCACGTATCTTGTAGCGAGCTCCGCCTCGCTCTCGTACGAAGCTGGTGACGCGCTACGCACGCTGCGTTGGCCCGCCCATTCTTGTCGTGATTTCCTGATACACTTTGAGTGACAAGCAGACGCAGTTCACACACACACGGTGAAAAGTGGTTTCACTAGAAGCTTAAAAACTCAGCTGAAGCCATCTAAACTGTCTAACAACATAGATTTGTCTCTGACAAGAACGTGGTTCGAGCGTTTATCACTGACACACTAGAAACTAATTCTGAAAAGGTTGTTTTTAGTTTAAATACTGAATAAACAAAATCAGTCTCTTCGTGATAAAATTAAGACTCGAAGCTGCCCCCTGTTGGTTAAGAGACGTTGACAGATGAGTTTTCTCAAAGACATCATAAAAAAGTCAGCATTTTTATGGTGAATTACCAGCTTTTAAAATGGTTCTGTACGCAAACAAAAACTCCTGTTTATTCTAAATACAAATTTTAGTATAACAGAGGTACAGACACACAATTTGTGCTCATTTTAAATACTGAAGAGATTTAAAATAACACTCAAAAAGGCATTTTTTATTTGATTTTCAAATTAAAAAAAAAAAAAATGATGGAGAACAGAGCATTTCCACATTATGCTCTTCACATCTCTGAATTTTAAACAGAATTGGTGTGTACATCTGCACACTTTTAGTTAAAAATGGCATTTTTAACGTTTTTCTGTGTACAATTAATGACTCCAGTTTATTTTAAATAAAAAGTTTAAAATAACAAACAAAATTACATTTTTCAATCCAGATAACTGCGGCAACTCAAAACAGTTTTACTGAATCTGAAATACATTCTCTTGGAGCAAAATAAAACAAAATCTGCTAACATTTTAGTGTGAACATTGCATTTATTTGAAATCTTTAAGAAGGCGTTTGAGTGAAAGACAGAAAACATTAAGCGTGGTTTAATAGTAATTGTTTTAAAAAATAGGTCTATTAAGTTAATACGGCCACGAAGGCTTAACTTACCATATTTTTCATTGAAGGTAAAACCTAAAATAAATAAAGGTACTGAATGAAGGAAAGACTTGTTTATAGATTACAGGAACAAACCCAGAAAGCTGTTTTAGTTAAATAACTCACCGCTAAGAAAGCATTTATTTGCATACACTATAATAAATACCGTCTTATTGATTCAAACAAAATCAAAACTAAAAGATGGGAGATAACAATTATGATGAAGCTTTACAGCTGCTCACAGCAAAGCTTGAATTGTTAAGGCAGAATAACATTCGCAGAAGAGAAATTTTTCAACAAGTAAAACTTGAGTTAAAACGTGAGATCAAACAAAATCAAAACAAAAAGATGGGAGATAACGATTGTGATGAAGCTTTACAGCTGCACACAGAAATACTTGAATTATTGAGGAAAGATAACATTCGCAGAAGAGAAATTTTTCAACAAGAAAAACTTGAGTTAAACAGTGAGATTGAGCAATTAAAAATAAAACGGCGTGCTATAAATGGTTTTGATGTTCGTCAACTCCCTGACCCGATCTGGTTAAAAACAAAACCAGAGCGTGAACTACATTACCAAGAAAAGGTCAAATCCCACTCGCTGGAGCTGGAAGGGACAAGTTCATCAACTCCCTCTCCTAAAAAAGGCGAGAAAAAACATGTTTTGCAAACTAACAAACCACGACATGAAGATGCCCGCTGGAACTATGACCCGAAGTGGTTAAGAGACCCAATATGGTTGAGAAGGACGAGCACACGCCCTGTCCCTGCACCTCGGACGAAGCTGCCCGAGATAAGCAAAAAACCACAAACGGTGGACGCCCGCTCTTTAAGTGACCCTCCGCGGTCTACACCGAGCAAAGCTCCTGCCCCTGCACTGCGGACTGGACAGTCCGGGAGTAGCAAAAGGTCACAGAAGTTCCAGAAAAAAGGCAACATACCTCTATGCTCTGAGGAGATAGTGGACATAAGTTGGTTGTTTGAAAACTTGAATGATACAGAGGATGACCGAACTGGTACATTGAGTGACCTTGTCTTTGATAACTCAGAGCACATGGATAACTCAGAGCACACAGTTAGTGACATCAATAGCAAACGACAAAGAGAAAAACTTCTCAAAAAAGGCCTTGAGCTACAACATCAGTTTAAACAATCAGTGATGACACAGTGCGCTGTAACTGCTGTTGAGGCTCACATGCAAAACAAAACACCCACTGAGGCGTGCCCAGGTCAAAAGGTCGTATCCCAGTCGCAAAAAAACGAGGCCTGGTGGGGGTCGGGGGTCTTGGGCTCTGGCGGGCGGGTCGCCGGGCTATGGGCTGGCTGGCGCTCTGGTGCCCAGCTCTGGCCGGGGGCTCTCGGCTCGCTGGTGGGTTGGGGTTCATATGCTGGGGGGTGGGTGTCTGGGGGCGTGACTGGTGGCCAATGGGAGGGGGCGGGCAAACCCAGCCTGGGTGTCTAATGTGTTATGTGTTCTGAAAGTTGTTAATATGAAGGGTGGGTATAGTATTTCTTCTGGGGTGGGGATTAGGTGGATGTCCTGGATGATGGTCTTGGACTATACTTGGCCGGTGTGCGGGCCCCGGTTGGGGCCTGTTCTTGGTGCTTCCTGGCTCTGTCGACGGTTGGGCGGGCGCTCTTGGCCGTGTCGTCCATGTGGGATTTTGTGTCCTCTTGGACGGCGGGCTGACTGCGGTTCGCAGGGGTCGTGGCGGCCCTGGCGGGTGTGGGCTGTTGGTTCTGCTGTTGGCGGCCCTCGGGGCCGTGTCCCTCTCTGGTCTTGGCTCAATGTCCTGGCGGTCGGAGAGGTGTTTCCTTTACCTCGCTCCTTGGGTGGACCTTGGCGAGCTGGGGGGTAAGCAGGGTCAGCGGGGGAGCTGACTCGCTGTGGGAGCACTGTTCCTGCAGTTATTTTTCTCCCCATCCCTCAACACGCACCTCCGCCCTCTTCATCTTAAATTAATACATGTAGGGAATTTGGGTCTCGGGTGTGCTGCAATGGTTTTACATCTCTGTTGTTAAGAGCACCTGGGACTCAATTTTATATACACTTTAGACATTCATTCATAAACATCTTCATAAAAGTCACATATAGGGAAGGAGTGAGCACTATGGCTATGGGTGGCGGGATGACATCAATCTCGCCCCCATGCCTATGCTCACTCAACATTATGCATTTAGACAATTAGGGCCTGGGTTAGAGTTGGAGTGGAGGGGAAACTGGTATAATGCCAGCCTTTGCTCCTTCTCTTTCCTTTTTAAATACACTTTACAACAACACTCACCAACAGTACATTTGGGGACGGGGGTGTGTGTGTCGGGGTCTTGATTTGTTAATTTCAATTTTATTTATTATGTATTTATTTATATATTATTTATTTATTTTTCTCTTGCCCCCCGGGTTGCCTTGCGGACATTCTGGGGGTGGGCCGTCAGGGGTTGTGCTGGGGAGTGGGGGGGTTCGGGGCCTGCGGGTTCGCCGTGGGCGGGGCTGGCAGTGGGCTCCCTCTGGGGCTGCTTGGGCTCGGGTGTCCTGTCCTGTCCTGTCGGCAGGGCGCGGGGTGTGCCAGATCTTGGACGTCTGCTGCTCTCCACCCCAGAATGAATGGGTCTACCTCCTGGGTTTGGATGTGGGCTGCCCCATGTAGGTAGCAGGTACATGTCTTGGACCTAGGGGGTATAGAGTGTGCATCGGGATTATGAATGGAGCGTGTCGTTATTGTTTGTCTTTCTGTGACTGAGGGTGAGGATGAGGGTGGGTCTGAATGAGTGT
>JBBPBX010072452.1:7116-18062 GCA_038048925.1 Garcialebias charrua
AGAACTACGGTGTCAAACACCTTCATCCCTGCTCCTCCAGAGTAAAAAGTCTTCTCTTTGGTCAGGAAATGGAGATATGAAGTTTGACAGAAAAGCTGATGGCACAGTCTTGAAGAAAAACAAAATGCTGTCATTTACTTATATTGACATTGTCTTACATTTGTAAGTAGATATTCTTGATGGAAACATGTTGTACTGTTATATATATTTCAATATTTGAACACTTTAATTGTGAAATAGAAGGTCAAGATTTTGCAGGTAAGAAATCATATGCTAAAAACCTTTAAAATAAAGCTTTTATTGATTTATGGAATCTGCTACGAAGTAGGTAAACAGATTAATGAGGGCTGAAAATTTTACAAAAAAAATCTTGTAATTGCTTTGACTGATAAGGTATTTAGCAGCAGCCAGAACCAGGCCAGCCTGTGCTGATGTGTTGGGGCGCAGACGACGCTGAAGAAGGGCTGCTTGTTGAGATGGACGTGCCAGAGGCAAGGAGGGGCCGGAGTGTCTCTGAACCAGCTGGCTCAGCACAAGGCTCTGGCTGCAGGCCAAAGTCACCTGCAAACACACACACAATAATTAAATCTATATCACGCACATACATTCAAACAAGACTGCACAGATACTGATGAACTTACGGCTGAACTGTGACGACAGAGAGGTGGTGTTAAATTCAGAAACCTTCATGTCCCCGCTGGAGGAGAATGGTGGAGGTACAGGTGCTCCCAAACCTGGCAGTCGACCAATGGAGGTGTTGCTTCCTAGGGTGCTAACAGGAGGAGCAGTCTGGGAGTGAAGACTTTAGTTTCTGAGAGCTGCATAAAAACACACGAGGTCAAAATAATTAGACCAAGAATGTAAACATGTAGCTGAATGTACTAGATTGACTCACACTGACATTTAATTACCATCTTAGCTAAATCCCCATTGACTCACACTGACATTTAATTACCATCTTAGCTAAATCCCCATTAACAACAGGAACGTGGGGTTACTGAACCAGCAATCTTAAAACTGTCATCTGAACAATCCTAGCTTCACCCTACGGTGAGGTTTTTCAGCTTTCTTCATGGACCTGACACAGAACACTGACAACAACTTCACCTGTCTCCTGATTTTTGCATGAAACTGAGAAGAGCAGCATGTTTGTAGAAGGATCACAAAATATGAGCCGTTTTGTTTAAGTGTGGAAAAGCTGTTTCTATAACGTGAGTTTACAAAAAAAAGATTGCGTTGCTAATAGGCTAACGTTAGCCGCTAACAGGTAGCAACAACACAACGCGATCAAACTAACGTTACTTACCCTCATAGTTGTGCAGGAAACTTGAGATATGCAATTTAAATCCCTTATTACGTTTGCTTGTCGGAGCAGGGGACCAGACATCAACGATACGATGAACATAGCTGATACTTGTGTCTTGGGCAGCTCTTGTAAACAGAGAACGGGGCTTAGACCGGAAGCTGGGAAGCCGGCTTCCTGTCAATGCGCAAGTGATTTACGACACTTGTGCACAGAGCCTATAGTGTTTATTTCCTGGATTTTTTTCTGTGAAGAACCCAGAAAGGGTTATTTGATTGTGCTTTCTGGAAAACAATACATGTTTACATTTAGGCACTCCTGCAATCGTCACACTTTTTCCTGTTACAAACTGACTCCGGCCCCCCACCAGAGAAGGGAAAAGTTATGTGGCCCTCACAGGAAAAAGTTTGGGGACCCCTGGTCTAGAGATTTCCCGGTGGGCTGGTCTGATGTGTGGGCTGCAGGGCCAGCGCTCTGTGATTTATTAATTTTTTTTAGAACTTTTAATTAACAATATATAAACACATAACACCACTGCGGCTTGCTGCCAGCTCTCTCTCTTTTTTTAATGCAACCTATCAATCAATCCAGTAGGCATGTCAGCAAATGACCAATCGGCAAACTCAATTTGTCCCCAAGGTAAATGCCCCTTGCCTGCGGAGCTGGGCTGCGGCCAGTCAGGATGTATGCGCGAGTATGAAATCTCAACCGTCTGCGGATGGTGCACAGTTTCCACGCGGCTCACAGGACGCTCAAATTTGTGGGAGCCTTAAATTTCAGGTATTTTCAGATTTTTTTTTGAGTGTGGTAATTTTTGCTACTTTCATCCTACCGGTACCTGTAATAACTTTTTTTAATGTTAATTTGAGCTTGTTATACTACTTTCAGTTTATTTATGCTAGTTCAAGTTATTTCAGCTACTATTTAGATGTTTTATGCTAATTTTAGCTTTTTTCAGCAAATTTCTCATTTCTCAGAGTCAGCGAATCAGATATTCTTTATTGTCGTTTGTGCCACATGTGGTACATGTGGTGGAACGAAATTATGCACACAGGGTCCCAGTTACATCCAACAATAAAATATAAAAGAAAAGTAGTAATAACATCTAGGATATGAACTAAGAAAAACATTAACTAAAAAAACACTATGCACTAATAGCATAAAAACGTTATGTCGAACAGCAGCACAAACACGAGAATGAGTCTGTATGAGCAGATGAGCACGAATGAATACAGCAACATGAAACAGATCAGCAGCAACATGAAACAGATCAGCAGCAACATGATGTGATATTTCACAGTGATTATTCGGATTATTTATTTATTCATGAGTCTAACAGCCTCAGGGTAGAAGCTGTTCCTCAGTCTAGTAGTTCTACACTTGATGCTCCTCAACCTCCGTCCTGAGGGGAGTGGGGCAAAAAGTGTGTGTGCTGGGTGAGTGGGGTCCTTCATGATGCAGGTGGCTCTCTTCCTGCATCTGGAGGTGTAGATGTCTGTGATGGTGGGGAGACTGACTCCAACATCTTCTGTGCAGCCTTCACCACTCTCTGCAGAGCTTTTCTTTCTGCAGCTGTGCAGCCTCCATGCCACACGTTGATGCTGGAGCACAGGATGCTCTCCACTGCACACCTGTAGAAGGAGGTGAGGACTGAGCTTCTCAGACCAGCTCGTCTCAGCCGCCTGAGGAAGTAGAGTCTCTGATGACCTTTCTTGATCAGGCTGGTGGTGTTGTTGCTCCAGCTGAGGTTATCATTCATGTGTACACCCAAGTATTTGTAGCTGGAGACCACTTCCACTGCAGATCCTCTTATGTTCAGTGGGGTGTAGGTTTGTTTGTTCCTTTTGAAGTCCACAATCATCTCCTTTGTCTTCTGCACATTGATGTGAAGGTTATTCTCTTTGCACCAGCTCTCCAGATGTTCCACCTCCTGCCTGTAGCTGGACTCATCATTGTTTGTGATGTATCCCACCACCGCTGTATCATCTGCAAACTTTACAATATGACAGCCTGGATGGGTGGCTGCACAACCATACATGAGTAGAGTAAACAGGAGAGGGCTCAACACACATCCTTGAGGAGAGCCAGTGCTAAGAGTTATGATGGAGGAGGATAAGTTGTGGATCCTCACAGACTGCGGCCTGTTTGTTAAGAAGTCCAGGACCCAGTTACAAATGGAGGGGCTTAGTCACAGTGTGAAAAGTTTGTCCATCAGGGTTTGGGGGATCATGGTGTTGAAGGCAGACGTGAAGCCCCTAAAGAGCATACAGACGTAAGAGTCTTTCTACTCCAGGTGGTTGAGCGCAGTGTGGACCACAGAGATGGCATCGTCTGTTGATCGGTTCTCACGGTATGCGTACTGATGAGGGTCCTCATTGATGGTTGTTTTGATGCGGGTCATGACCAGTTTTTCGAAGCATTTAGCGACTATCGGGGTGAGGGCCACTGGCCGATATTCATTCAGACCAGTCACTGTAGAGCTCTTTGGGACTGAGATGATGGTGGCAGACTTCAGGCAGATGGGAACTGTCTCCAGGGTTAGTGAGGTGTTAAAGATGTCGGCCAGCACCTCGCAGAGCTGATCGAAACATTCTTTCAGCAGCAGAAAGTTCATTCTCAATAGTCCAGGTATCAAATCCGCTCATTCTCAATCAGTTCAACTGAACTGATTGAGAATGAGCGGATTTGATACCTGGACTATTGAGAATGAACTTTCTGGTCTTGAACCACTTTGGACATGTCTGCCTGCCTGGGAGGAGTCGACGAGGGACAAGCCCCCAGAAACCATCTTGGCTACAGCAAACTGGTTGGTCCACTTAAGTTGTTTACTTGGTGGGGTAGCTTCAGTTTGCTTTGGACTGCTCTGACTGACGAAGCCCTCTGGAGTGAGGGTGAAACGTTTCTACTAAAAAGAAACTGTCCAGATGAACTGATTGAGAATGAGCGGATTCTTTCAGCACTTTCCTGGGGATGTTGTCTGGGCCAGTTGCTTTGTGAGGGTTGATCCTCCTGAAAGTACTCCTTACTTCTGCTGAGGTCACGCTGAGATGCTCTTCATCCGGTGGTGAGGTGTCTGGTGCTGGGTGGTCTGTTTGGGTCTTCAAAGCGTGCATAGACCTTGTTGAGGGCATCAGGCAGAGATGGGTCTTTGGGGCATTGTTCGCTCCTGCTTTTATAATTTTATGCACTTAACACTAGAAGTCCCAGAGAAGGGTCATTCAACATTTCTACCTTTGGAACCCAGAGACGGGTCGAGTGACCCGAAGGATTTTAGCTAACATCCTATAATGAGCTGTTAACAGGCGCTTTTGTTTTGTAAATAAGGCCATTACTGGCGCACCACAGGAGGGGGCACACTAATTTGACTAAGGCTGCGCTTTTTTGCGCAAGTGAACTTGGCTTCTAAATCCCCCGGTCCCTTTCAGTGGGCTACATATGTTGGTCCGTCACTTGACCTCAGGTCATGTGACCTATGTCGGTCCGTCAGTTTACCTCAGGTCATGTGACCTGTGTCGGTCCGTCAGTTGACTTCATGTCGTGTGACCTGTGTCGTTTTGTCAGTTGACCTCAGGTCATAAGACCTGTGTTGGTCCGTCACTTGACCTCAGGTCCTGTGACCTGTGTCGGTCCGTCAGTTGACCTCAGGTCATGTGACCTGTGTCGGTCCGTCAGTTGACTTCATGTCATGTGACCTGTGTTGGTACGTCAGTTGACCTCATGCCGTGTGACCTGTGTTGGTCCATCAGTTGACTTCATGTCATGTGACCTGTGTCGTTGTGTCAGTTGACCTCAGGTCATGTGACCTGTGTTGGTACATCAGTTGACCTCATGCCGTGTGACCTGTGTCGGTCCGTCAGTTGACCTCAGGTCATGTGACCTATGTCAGTCCATCAGTTGACCTCAGGTCATGTGACCTGTGTCGGTCCGTCAGTTGACCTCATGTCGAGTGACCAGTGTCGGTCCATCAGTTGACTTCATGTCGTGTGACCTATGTCGGTCCATCAGTTGACCTCAGGTCATGTGACCTGTGTCGGTCAGTCAGTTGACCTCAGGTCATGTGACCTGTGTCGGTCCGTCAGTTGACCTCAGGTCATGTGACCTGTGTCGGTCCGTCAGTTGACCTCATGTCGTGTGACCTATGTCGGTCCGTCAGTTGACCTCAGGTCATGTGACCTGTGTCGGTCCGTCAGTTGACTTCATGTCATGTGACCTGTGTCGTTGTGTCAGTTGACCTCAGGTCATGTGACCTGTGTCGGTCCGTCAGTTGACTTCATGTCGTGTGACCTGTGTCATTTTGTCAGTTGACCTCAGGTCATGTGACCTGTGTTGGTCCGTCACTTGACCTCAGGTCATATGACCTGTGTCGGTCCCTCAGTTGACCTCATGTCATGTGACCTGTGTTGGTCCGTCAGTTGACTTCATGTTGTGTGACCTGTGCTGGTCCGTCACTTGACCTCAGGTCATGTGACCTATGTTGGTCCGTCACTTGACCTCAGGTCATGTGACCTGTGTCGGTCAGTCAGTTGACCTCAGGTCATGTGACCTGTGTCGGTCCGTCAGTTGACCTCAGGTCATGTGACCTGTGTCAGTACGTCAGTTGACCTCATGCCGTGTGACCTGTGTCGGTCCGTCAGTTGACCTCATGTCGAGTGACCAGTGTCGGTCCATCAGTTGACTTCATGTCGTGTGACCTATGTCGGTCCGTCAGTTGACCTCAGGTCATGTGACCTATGTCGGTCAGTCAGTTGACCTCAGGTCATGTGACCTATGTCGGTCCGTCAGTTGACCTTAGGTCATGTGACCTATGTCGGTCCGTCAGTTGACCTTAGGTCATGTGACCTGTGTCGGTACGTCAGTTGACCTCATGGTGTGTGACCTGTGTCGGTACGTCAGTTGACCTCATGCCGTGTGACCTGTGTCGGTCCGTCAGTTGACTTCATGTTGTGTGACCTATGTCGGTCCGTCAGTTGACCTCAGGTCAAGTGACCCGTGTTGGTCCGTCAGTTGACCTCATGTCGTGTGACCAGTGTCGGTCCGTCAGTTGACTTCATGTCATGTGACTTGTGTCGTTTTGTCAGTTGACCTCAGGTCATGTGACCTGTGTTGGTCCGTCACTTGACCTCAGGTCATGTGACCTGTGTCGGTCCGTCACTTGATCTCATGTCATGTGACCTGTGTCGGTCTGTCAGTTGACTTCATGTCGTGTGACCTGTGTTGGTCTGTCACTTGACCTCAGGTCATGTGACCTGTGTTGGTCCGTCACTTGACCTCAGGTCATGTGACCTTTGTCGGTCCGTCAGTTGACCTCATGTCATGTGACCTGTGTCGGTCCGTCAGTTGACCTCATGTCGTGTGACCTATGTCGGTCCGTCAGTTGACTTCATGTCATGTGACCTGTGTCTGTCCGTCAGGTGACGGACAACAATAGGTCAAGCATGTTTTAGAACACAGCAATGGGCCACCTGCATGTGCCGGCACGCACCGTATATACATGTGCCAAGGACAAGGAGAGAGACAGTACTTGTAAGCAAAATAATTTATTTGACAGAACATCAAAGTTACAGGATAGTCAGCACAGCAGAATAAGACAATTTTATGCATAAAATTGTTCTGGAGCAGACAAAGCTTTCCGTTCAGTGGATGTCCCAAAATGTTCAACTGTGAGATAACTTCAGGGTCTGTTATGTGTGAATTCAGGTCAGGGCCTCTCTTCTGACTAAGGGGGGAAGTGCAAGCAGAGTCTTACTTACCTGGTGGAAACATTGGAATGCAGTTTGTGCAGTCTGGTGTGGTGGGGGTGTCTGAGTTGTGTGCACGCATATTTATAACAAAAGGCAGTTAATGGCCCACTAATGTGGACCCACTAATGGCCCACTAATGGTTGGTTTGGACTAAGGGTCTTTTGACCCTCTTTCAGGACTTTTGGGGGGAGGTCGAAAATCCTGGGACTTCTAGTGTTAATGCCCTTCCACATGCTCCGTGGGTCTTGTGAGGTGAATTGACCCTCGATCCTGTGTGCATATGTGACCTTGGCACTCAATACCAGCAACCAGCTCTTTCCTTGTCCTTATCAGCTCCTGTGAGTTTCCTGGCTGCCAGCAGGGTGCACATCTCTTCATTCAGCCAAGGTTTTCTGTTCGGGTAACTTTTAAGATATCTTGAGGTAGAGACGGTGTCAGTACATGTGCTAATGTACCCCAGAACTGAGAATGTGTATTGGTCCAGATCAAGCAATCCTCCATTTTCAGCAACTTTTCTGAAAACCTGCCAGTCTGTTCGTTCAAAACGATCTCTCAATATGGGGCCACTGTCCTGGACCCAAAATTTGACTTTCTTTTGTACTGGTCTGGAGCATCTCAGCGGGGGCAGGTAAGCAGGGGCCAGTAATATTGAGATGTGGTCTGACAGTCCTAGGTGGGGGCGGGGTTCGGATTTGTATGCATCTTTTACGTTTGCGTAAACACGGTCCAGCGTGTTGTTTCCACGTGTTGGTATGCCCACATGCTGGTGAAAACTTAGGAGGCAGTCCTTTAGAGTCACGTGATCTGAACCACATTTCACTGTAATCTGCTCCAAAGCCTTGGAGCATGAGTTTTTTTTTTACAACAGTACAATTTGTACACTAACTTTTACTCATGTAAATGCACATGCTGCCTCCCTGTGATTTCCCCGTTAGCTTGCTGCAGTGGTCGGCTTGAAAAAAAGAGTCTGTCATCCAACTGAAAGACTGTATCCAGCATTTCACTCGTAATCCATGTTTTCGTGAGGCAAAACACAGCACACTTCATCATCTGAAACTCTGGTTATGTCAAAAACAGAAATGTACCCATTTTTGACATATTACATTTCTCTGTTTTGTATCCCTTATGTTGTGCTATTTTTAAGGACTACCACTTCAATTTTTAGATTTATTTTATTTTATTTGTTTATTCTGGTTTTTTTATTTTTATTTTTTTATTCATGTATTTTTTTTCCTACTTAAAAGCCCATCTAGGGACAAGTGCTGTGAATTAGCTTGTTGCTATTGCACTATGATGCAAACATGGGACTGTTGTTTTCTCAGTTTGTCTATGTCGATGTGTGTCTGTCCCTATCAAATAAATCAAATCAAATCAAATCTCTTCTGAGGCGCCCACTCAGATGAAGCAAATCCATCTTGTTGTCCAACGAACGTACGTTAGACAGAAAGAGAGATAGCATCTGGAGTTTTCCGGCTTTAGCGTTAGCACGTAGCCTCATCAGAACCTTCGGTAGATGACTTTAAGATCTGCATTCTGACGAGCATTGTTTTGAGTTAGTTGCTGATTTTTGCTATATTTTGGGGCAAATCCGCTCCTATTCTCATCATTTCGGTTCGGCTATAGTTCACACACATAAATTGTGCAGAGTCAGGCACAGAGTCAATATCAAAACTTCTAAAAACTGGGATCGTACCAAGAGCCTGTGAAGCTGCAATTGCTATGAACACGCGATCTTGGCATTTCTTGCACTCCTTTAAACTTTTTTCAACCTAATTCACCAAAAATGTGCTCTCTCCACTTTCTTCTGGTAACGTAAGCTTCTTTCTGCTTTTTTAGCTACTTTTCAGCTGTGTTTCTTTGTTGTTGCTAATTTTAGCTTTTTTCAAATTATTTCCACTTTTTTGTGCTCATTTCTGCTTCTTTCAGCATTGTCGGGCAAATGTTCTTTCTGCTGCTATTTTAAGCTTGTTCTAACTTTTCAGCTAGCTTTTTTTAAAAGCATTTTTAGCTTATGTCAGCAGTTTTAAGATAAATTCAAGTTTTTCATGTTAATTTCTGTTACTTTCAGCCTAATTAACTTCTTTATGCTAATTTTAGCTTGTTATGCTCCATCCAGATTTTTCTGCTGGTTTCAGCTTTTTCTGTTCTTTCAGCTACTATTTAGCTCTTTTATGCTAATTTGAGCTGTTTCAGCTAATTTCGCATTTTCTGAGCTCATTTCAGTTCTTTCTGATTAGTACTTCTGGTGGCTTAAGCTTTGTATTTTCAGCTACTTTGAAGCTTTTATTCGTTTATTTTTGCTAATTTCAGCTTCTTTTTTAAGCTAATTTCTTAATTTTTGTGATAATTTCTGCTTATTTAAACCTAATTCAGCAAATATGTTGTTTTTGCTTTCTTCTGCTAATTTAGGCTTGTTCTTCCATTTCAACTACATTTCAGAATTTTTTTTAGCTACTTTATGCTGTTTTAAAAAAAAAGCAAATTCTTCTGCAATAATCATTCACATCGCATTTTCACAGGAAATGCAATTTTCTAGTTAGATATTACAAACTCCTTTATGTAATTATTTTAAACTGCTTGTTTAATTTTTTTCCAAGTCAGTATGTTTGAAGGTTCTGGGCTAAGATTTTGCAAATTCAAAAATATGATTAGAAGATGGAGGAAACACCTTCATAGAAGGATCTTTTTCATCCAAAGGTCTGAGGAAGACAGGAACAGGTAGATTCTTCATCTTGCTCTCTGCCTGAGCACCACTGACCTGAAAAAAATTAATAAATAAAAAGCAGTACAGTACTGTGTTATGGATCATGTCTTGTGTAATTCTGACATTTCAAAAGGCAATGGGTACCGTACAAATGGGGTGCTAATAAAAAAAAAAAAAACACTTCATACTTTGTATTTCTTGGGTAAACTCCAGCCGTATGCCTGCACCCGGCTGTCCTCCTTCTGAACATGAGCTCTGACCTGTTTGTACTGAGCTCGCTTCTGTTCTCGCCTCGATGTGACACTGTCAACTGGTGCTCTGTGGGATACAAAACAGCTCACTTATAACTTCAGAATATTAAGTTTGAAACATGAAAATAACCCTTTACTTTGGCAAAGGTGAGTTGGTTTCACTTTATACCAAATGTCCAAAAGATTCCACAAAGACTCTAGGACAACAGAACGATTTGAGGCCAACACATCAGTTTACTCAGGGACTTTGAGCTGTCTTGTGCAAATTTAAACATTTTTTCAGCTACTTTCAGCTAATTTCAGCTGGTCTTTCAGCTGCTTTTTGCTCCTTTCAGGATCTTTCTGCTAACAACATATTGCATATTTAAACTTTTATTCAGTTACTTTCAGCTAATTTAAGCTGGGTTTTTCTTCTTCAGATATTTCATGCTCCTTTAAAATTCTTTCTGCTATCTACAACATTTTTGTGCTTCTTCTAACTTCTTTCTGCTAATTTTTTCAGCTTATGGTATGATTATCCATCCATCCATCCATCCATCCATTTTCTTCCGCTTATCCGGGGTCGGGTCTCGGGGGTAGCAGCCTAAGTAGGGAGGCCCAGACTTCCCTCTCCCCAGCCACTTGGAGCAGCTCCTCTGGGGGAATCCCAAGGCGTTCCCAGGCCAGCCGAGAAACATAGTCCCTCCAGCGTGTCCTGGGTCTTCCTCTGGGTCTCCTCCCGGTGGGACATGCCCGGAACACCTCACCAGGGAGGCGTCCAGGAGGCATCCTAACCAGATGCCCGAGCCACCTCAACTGGCTCCTCTCGATGTGGAGAAGCAGCGGCTCTACTCCGAGTCCCTCCCGGATGACTGAGCTTCTCACCCTATCTCTAAGGGAGAGTCCAGACACCCTGCGGAGAAAACTCATTTCAGCCGCTTGTATCCGAGATCTCGTTCTTTCGGTCA
>JBBPBX010072453.1:0-18062 GCA_038048925.1 Garcialebias charrua
GTGTGAGAAGCGGGGGCACCCTGGACAGGTCTCCAGTCCATCACAGACACAGAGACAAACAACCATTCACTCTCTCACTCACACCTAGAGACAATTTATAATATTTAAGTGTTAAGCCCCCGGCAGAGCTCAGCGTACAGGCAGTACGCCACACTACGACGTACGTACGAAGACGCAAAAGCGTAGCCCCGCGTAGCCCCGCAAGGCACGAACGCGCAAAGCTCAAATTTTACAACCGCGTACGCAATGCGCGTTGTCTCACAATAAACTTCCCCGGCGCTGGACTGTTTTGTAAGTTACACAAATGAATTAAATTCCCCTTTTTCATCACTGATCTGAACTTTTCTTTTGTTTTTTTGCCAAAAGTCAAGTAATCGCTTCCTCCGACTCCATGACTGAAATGAATGAATTTGTCACGATCGAGCGAGTAATAACCATGTCCTACCTGGCTGCGCGACGTTCTAAATATTTCCTGGTGGGCTGCAGGACCAAGGCTCCCCGTTTTTATTTTTTAGAACTTTTTATTAACATATAAAGTTTAGAAACACCACAGCGGCTGCAGCCAGCCAGCTCATGCAGTCTCCCACTCGACCTGTCAATCAATTGAGTAGGCGTGTCAGCAAATGACCAATCAGCGACCTCAGTTTGTCCCGTAGGTAGACGCTCTGCACGCAGCTGCTCAAATTACAACAAGAATTTGGAGCGAAAACGTGAGCATTTAACGCGAGAACAAACGCAGAGCTGTGCCAGCGAACGCGTGCGCACAGAATGCGCGCGTAGAGTGGCGTACAGGCCGTACGCTGAGCTCTGCCGGAGGCTTAAGTGTTGTGTGTTGTGATCACTGTATATTTCCATACAATGATGACATTAGTTCTCTGCATTTAACCCATCACACCTGAGATACACTCAGGTGGAGCAGCGGGCAGCTATGCAAGCACCCGGGGAGCAATTAGGGATTAGGTGTCCTGCTCGAGGACATGTAGAGTTACCAGTCAGTCTAACATGCATGTTGTTGGTCTGAGGGAGGAAACCGGAGTACCCGGAGAAAACCCACATATGCACGGAGAGAACATGCAAACTCCACCCAGAAAGGCTCCAGGGTGGGATTCGATCTGGTGACCTTCTCGCTGAGAGACAGCAGCTCTAACAACTGAGCCACCGTGCTGCCTGTCTGTAATAACACTGTTTGCAGAATGAAGTACCCAACACAGTGAGGACTACAATGTTCACAACTGGTTTTCTTACGTGCCCCTCTGACCTCTACAGAGTAAAAATGCTCAGACAAGATGGAAACTGACTAAATCTGGACGTTAATTATTTCCTGACACACAGAGCTAAAGATTGTTCACTGGTTAGAAGTGTTGTTGGCTGGAAGACGGGGTCAGTACTACATGAACTCACTCACCAGGCCTTGTCAGAGCTCTTGGACGGTGTTGCTGCGTCTGGTCTGGACGCTGGAGACTCCCCACAGACCTCCCTGCTGGCCATGGCCAACATCTTCCTCTGTTTCTGGGACAGTTTAGTGGAAACAGGGGAGTGTTTGATGTTGCTGCTGACGCTGCAGACCAAGAAATATGCACAGCTCAAGTGATCAACCTTCATCCAGATGTGCGCACACTGAAGAACAGTATCACTGATACCGTAAAACATTAAATATGAACCTGTGGGTTTACATGCAGCTCATTTATCAGGTGAACAAAATTCATTTGTTTTACTAAAAAAAAGTATTTTATTCTGTGAGTTTATAAAAGAATTTCTGCAGAAAAATAAACAAAGCAGCTGCTCACATTCCAGGACTTTTGGGAGTTGCACAGGGAGCCTGCAGAGAGCTGGCCTCCATGTCCATGATCGTTCTCAGATCCAACACTGCAGGAGCTTGAGCTGGGCTGCACATTGTAAAAACATTTTATAAGTTGATGGCAAGAAAAGATTTCCTCTTGTCAAAGAACCACAGCGTCAAGGTAAACAAGCAGGATGTACGGTAAGTGTAAAGTAAACAATACTTCACATTTTTCCATCTTTAGCCTGGAATTTTAGTTGTAGAACTAAAGTTTCCCAAACATGCAAGGAATATAATTTAGATATTCTGAATGATGGCGTTCTTACCAGGGAAGCACCTTGGGGGCGGTCTGTGGAGCAGAGCTGGGGGGAGTAGGGAAGTTACTCTTCAGGGAGGTCGGGGTGATGGGTGGGATCTTAACTATCTGACTGAAAGCCCCGTCATCCTGCAGAAAAAAATGTTTTATTTAGAATCCTGCAACTATCCCTGTAATGATCTGCAACGAGGTGAAGAATATTTAAACTTTAAATGTGGAAGAACTAAATGGACAAATGTCCTGAAAGAAGCAAAAATGATTGCTCCTGTCAATGAGTAACATTACGTAAGCTTGTGTATTCGCTTCATGGTGACCAGTAATCACACAAGGTTTTATTTAAAAAACAACAACAACAGAACTTTGACTTGAACACCTTCACACACGTCTAACCATGAAGTTGTTAGAGAATAAAAGTGTGAGTGAACCTCAGCTCGGTCCTGAAACAGCGGCGACTGCATGTCTCTGGGACTGCCAACTCCCATGCAGCTGCCCTCTGAGTCCGATGTGAGGATCTCCTGCAGGGACTCTGCAGAGTTGGTTTGATCCATTTGAACAAGGATCAGAGACCCCGCTGGAAAAAAACAGTTCAGGTTAGTGACATTATGACAACAACAACCTGTTGCGTGTACAGTGGTGCTTGAAAGTTGCTGAAGCCTTTAGATTTTTCTATATTTCTGCATAAATCTGACCTAAAACATCAGATTTTCACACTAGTCCTAAAAGTAGATAAAGAGAACCCAGTCAAACAAAGGAGACATAAAAGGGCTCTATAATTTGTAATGGTCTACCGTAATTTCAGGACTATAAGCAGCAAAAAATTTTCTCCCACACTTTGAACTTTCCTGCAACTTGTACAATCCTGTGGCTAATTTGTGGATTTTTTTTTTTTTTTGATGGGTTGATGAGCTTCATGCCGCCAACACATTTAGTCTCGTCACACCTGGGCGCTGAAATGCGTAGCTGCCCAATACACGGCTCTCATGGGGGGTAGGTCCTTGTGACTCAGTGATGCTACCTATATAAATGAAAGGGGGGAAAAAAAACTAATCTGACCAATGAAATTACTGAACAGGCCATAGTGGACCACTGACTAAGGGAGGGGAAGAGGGAATGGGGGGGGGGTCCCCTGCATGTCCAGAGCATGTGTGGGGGATCCTGACAGCTGAGCAGGAGAACTGCACAGCTTGCACAGGAGTGCCATGTCTGTTGTCATCATTGTGTGTTCCCATGCAATGACGACATTAGTTCTCTGCATTTAACCCATCACAAGTGGGATACACCCAGGTGGAGCAGTGGGCAGCTATGCAAGAGCTCAGGGACCAATTGGGGATTGGGTGTCTTGCTCAGAGACATCATGACATGTGGGAATGGTGGGGAGTTGAACTGAGACTTTCTGGTCCCATATCGGCTGCCCTACCTCTACCCCATCTCGGCCCCTCCTGAAGGTGCCGTGATGGGGTAGCTGCTGGTAACTTCCTCCTGGAGAAAGGTAAAGATGGCGATCAATGACTTCCTGGTAGACTAATGTTTTTTGTTTCCCCCCCCACCAAACCAGCCATGTTACAGGCACTGTTCAGAAACAAAAACATTTATTTTATGTACATGTACCGTATTTTACGGTCTATAAGTCGCACCTTTTTGCCTAATTTGCATGCCCTGCGACTTATTGAGCAGTGCGACAGGTTTATGGATTTTTTCCCCATATTTTTAGACCAATTTTTGGCTCAGATATGACCGTTTTTCATTTTGGCAAAAAAAAATGGTGCAGTACCACTTTCGGCCGCTAAGGTACACAGACCGTTCACACCTCATGTGTCCAACGGCAGCCTCCTCTGATTGGACTAAAGGCTGGTTTATACTTCTTGCCTTACGTCTTTTACCCCCCGTTGAGTGAAAAAAGGTTGCGCAACTTCTGGCTGCACTCCCGCTGTGATCCCCCGGTGACAGCCCGTATTGTACATGGCCCCCAAGCAGAACTGCAAGACGCCGCGTACAAGACGGGCTGTCACCGGGGGATCACAGCGGGAGTACAGCCAGAAGTTGTGCAACCTTTTTTCACTCAACGGGGGGTAAAAGACGTAAGACAAGAAGTATAAACCAGGCTTTACTCTGTCGCAGCCCGGCCTCCTGCTCTGGAGGTCTGAACTACTAAAGCACAGGACAGATTTTGTTGAAACTTACAGAAAGTAATTACTAGGTGGACATTTACAAACTGTTAGCTTTATGAGACATTTGAGCTAAAATTCGATGTTTTAGCTTCGTTGATCGTGTTAGCTTATAGCTCCATATTTACCGTAAACGGGTACTATTTATGTAAATAACTCATGAACTACAAGACAGATTTTGATCAAATTTACAGAAAGTAATCACTAGATGGACCTCTCTGCATTGTTTTGTTTTTTTGAATGTCCAGAGGACCGACTTACGGTAGCTTTTTTTAGATTTTTCTACCTGGATTATTGAGCATGCATCAGGGCACTAGATGGGCATTTACAAACTGTTAGCTGTATGATATTTTTCAGCAAAAATTTGATTTATTTATCATTTATTTTCGCAGCGCACGCAACGGTTTGGAAGACGTCAAAGCGAAACAATTTAAATCCAGCAGATTTGATCATTACGTGAAGGAACAATTAAGCTCAGGAACACTTTTGCTATAATGTCAGCTAACAAATATATATTTTTAAGCGTTTATTTTGTTAAATTTTAAAGAAAATGCTGCGGTCCCACCCGTGCGGGTGCTCGTAGCGAAACCATTTTTTTAATCCAGCTGATTTGACAATTGCGTTCATTTATTAGGGAAAAGTTCAGCTAAGACACAGCTTTGCTATAATTTTCAGCAAACAAATAATTGTTTTTACCGTGTTAATCTTGTTAAAAGTCCTTCCGTGTGGCAGCCATTTGCATCAGAGCTAACCACCGGTCCACATTTCGGGTTGTCAGCGGTGACGCATAATAGATGCGACTTTAATAGAGGTGCGACACGTTCATGGATTTTTCCAATTTATTGCCAATAATTGGACAAAGCGACTTATAGAGAGGTGAGACTTACAGACCGGAAAATACGGTATGTGTGTTACAGTACGTATTTAATTAAGTTTTTTAAAATGTGTCTGTGTAAATTCTCATTTTAACACCCACGGCTTACACACAAGTGCAGCCTATATATGCACGTCCATTTATTGCTGGACCGAGATCTATTGAATCTCTGTGACGTACACAGTTCTGCAGTGGAGAGATGGCATACTGCGCAGAATCTTTTAATTACAGCGAGACACAAGTTCATGTCGAGGTTTTCATGTGGAGCGTTCTCAGTTTGACATCCACAAGTTCTTCATGATTTCTTTTACAGCACACAGTGTGGGCTTTAACAGAAACGTTTCTGCAGTAAACAAGAATACTTTAAATAAAAATGTGACGAGATTAAAATAAATCCTATGTGCTTGTGTGTTTACCTGCAGCAGGGGGGTTTTGAATAATATCAGAGAGTGTGTAGCCTCCTGAACTGTCAGAACGTCTCCTTGGTTTCTTCTTGGCCTTCATCTTGGCCTTCTTTAACAACACCTCTCTGAGGAAGAATAAGGAACAACTGTGAGCACATTACAAGTTGAGGAAATAAAAAACATGTCACGAGCTTCAGCAGCAAAAACACTCAGCCCATTATACACCCATCAACAAACTTATCATGCAGCAATCTACAACAAGTGGATCAGAATCTAAAACGCTAAGTCTGGTCCACTGGACATTCAAAAAACAAAACAAAACAAAAAAGTAGAAACGTTTCGTCTTTCGTCCGAAAGACTTCCTCAGTCTGAGGTGCTGTATTCAACTCAGTCTTATAAATAGCACCCTCTCACAGTGGATCAACCAGTTTGCCCTAAAGGCCTGTCCTCTCAGCAGGTGGGGACTACTTTAGTCCTCGTTTCTAACATCTGTATTTCTGTCAGTCCAGTCTGTTGGTTAGATGAACCCCCAGGTATTTATAATACTTCACCACGTCCATGTCCAAATCCTGAATGTGATGGCAGCTGAACGGAGCAGTTCATTTCTGTTTCATACAGACTCTTATCAGGACTGCAAGGTTTTTAGCAGTTTGAACCTGGGTTCTCTACAACACAGTAAGTGAACAGATGTTTAGCTGTAAGAGGCTTCACAGATTTGGAGTTTACTTTACTTCAGAGCACCGTGTTCGTCCAGAGCAAAATATTCAGGCAGACTCTGATTCATCAGGTTGGATGAATCAGGACTTTAGGGTCAGAAAAAAAAAAAATATACACAGTATTTTCTGGTGTATAGGTCGCATTGTCCAATTATCACCAATAGATTGGAAAAATCCCTAGATAGGTCGCACCTACGTTTAGCTCTGCTGCAAATGTCTGCCACAGGAGCGCACAGCAAGGCTTTTAAGAAGATTAACACTTAAAAACAATTATTTGTTTGATAAAAATTATAGCAAATATATGTCTGAGCTGAACTTTTCCTTAATAAATGAACGTAATTGTGAAATGAGCTGGATTTAAAAATTTGTTTCACCGAAAGTGATAACAAGCCATATATAGGTCGCACCTGAGTATAGGTCGCAGGCCTTGAAAAAAAACATAAAAAGGTGCGACCTATACACCGGAAAAATACGGTATATATTCCTCGCATTACTTGTATTGTCAAAGTAAAGAAATTTGAAAAAGTAAATAAAAAAAATGCTGTACCTGTTTTATTTTGTTTTTCTTTCTGCAACGGTTACATACATTTGATGTGATTGGACCTTTTCTCTGATGCTGTACCTATTTGCATCAATTAATTCAGTGTTTATAGTTGAATGCACACTAAAACTTTTGTTACAATGTTAATGTAGTCTTTTACAATGGGTAACTTCTACACCTCTGAGAAAAGCTGTGATTGACATCAAGTGGTGTTATTTTTTTTGTGTACCTGCAACTCTGATCAACTTCTGCCTCTGGTTTGGGGCTGAATGCCGAGTCCAAATCCTCCTCCTCCTCATACAGACTGAGGTCTGGTGCACCGGGGTACGGGGTGATGACACGCTTCTGCATTGCTGGGATCTGAAATCAAATGTACATGTATTTTATTAAAAGAAGGTGTGGTAGCTCAGGGGAACTGTAGTCTTTTAATCCTGAAGTTGTAAGTTCAAGCCCAGGTTTTGTCACGAAGGGCCTTTGGCATAAAACAATTTTCAATCTTTAATGCGTGCAACAACCCCTGCACTGCAAAATGTCACATCATGTTGATACTGATCTGTTTCTTGTTGCTGCGTTCATCTGTGACCATCTGCTCATAATGACTCATGTTCGTGCTGCTGTTTATAATGATGTTTTTCTACTACATTAGGGCTTAGTGTATTACTAGCTGATGTCTCTCTTAGTTAATCCTAGATGTTATTATTGTTTTTCTCTTGCATTTGTTGTTGGATGTAACTGGGACCCTGTGTACATAATCTCGTTTTCAACACATGTACTACATGCGGTGCAAATGACAATAAATTCTCTCTGACTCTGACTCTGAGAATGGAGCAGAAATAAGTAAACTAAGAGTAAACTGATCTACAGGAATGGGTTTTCAGTCTAATTTTTAACAGACAGGTGATTTTTCTCTTTTCAGAGAGTAGGGAGTTCCAGAGGAGCAGAGCAGCTGACCGTGGTGGTGAGGAGGGCAGTAGGTACAGGGAGGTGGCAGGTCTGAGGGAGGGGATAGTGATAGGCAGAAGGTCAGATAAATATGGAGGGGTGAGAGTCTTTAAAAGTAGAACTTTAAAGATGTGAGAGTTCAGCAGGTGCCAGTGAAGCTGCTGCAAAACAGGAGTGATACGACTGTACGAGGAGGTGACACCAGCTGTAACTTGTAATTTTGGGGGGAGGTGAAATAGAAGGGAACTGCAGAAGTCAATCTGAAAAGACACAAGACTGTGGACGCAGAGCGTACTGAGAGAGGGGTAAGAAAAACAAAGGCGGTTCATATTGTGAAGGTGAAAACCAGCAGACCAGGTGACATTACTGATGCCTGAAGGAAATTGAGCTGTCAAGAACACTCGGCCTGAGGGAAAGAAACATTCACATTTCTAAAGTGCTTTTGGTACAAACAAGAACAATGTCATCGATGTACAAGTGAAAGAGTGAACCAGATGAAGCACATTTAATGACTTGGTGGTCCTCTGGAAAGTACTGAATTAGGAGTTTATAATTATTTTCCAGTAAAATATGAGTATCAAGACTGATGCAAATAACACCTTAAACAAAAACAGAAATGAACACACACACACACACACACAAAAAGAATTACCGTAAATTCCGGACTATAGGTCTGCTGTTTTTTGCCTAATTTGCATGCCCTGCGACCTATAGAGAGGTGAGACTTGTTTATGGATTTTTTCCCATATTTTTAGACCAATTTTTGGCTCAGATATGACCGTTTTTCATTTTGGCAAAAAATGGTGCAGTACCACTTTTGTCCGCTAGGGGAACTCTTCCAGAGAGTACACCGACCGGTCCCACCTCATGTGTCCGAAGAAAGCCTCCTCTGGTCGGACTCACTCTGTCGCTGCCCGGCCTCCTGCTCTGGAGGTAACCACTGTTAGCTCAGTGTTTGTTAGCAAAAACAGTTACTGTACTATTTATCTAAATAAATCATGAACTACAGGACAGATTTTTATGAAACTTACAGAACGTAATTACTTGGTGGTCATTTACAAACTATTAGCTGCAGGTGATCTTTAGAGCAAATTTTTTGTTTTGATCTTTTAGCATCGTTCTTTTTGTTGGCGGTTAGCTACCGTAAACGGATACTATTTAGATAATAACTCATGATCTACAGGACAGATTTTTATGAGGCTTACAGAACGTAATTACTTGGTGGTCATTTACAAACTGTGACCTGTATGAGACATTTGAGCTAAAATTCGATTTATAATTTATTTTCGCAGTGCAAGTGATGGTTTGGAAGAAGTCAAAGCGAAACAATTTAAATCCAGAAGATTTGACCATTTCGTGAATTTATTAAGGAACGGTTAAGCTCAGGAACCCTTGTGCTATAATGTCAGCTAAGAAATGTATTTTTTTCAGCAAACAAATAATTGTTTTTACCGTGTTAATCTTGTAAAGTCCTTCCGTGCTTGCTCGCTTCTGTGGCCGCCATTTTCAGCAAGGCTGACACGTCACGTAGCGGTGACGCATAATAGATGCAACCTAAATAAAGGTGCAAGCTGTTTATGGATTTTTTCAATTTATTCCCAATAATTGGACAAAGCGATCTATATAACGGAGCGACCTTTCAGGCGGAAAATACGGTAAACTACCGGTAGTTGCTGCTCACCATCCTTCCTGCCAGTGTTGGCTGGATAGGACAACGTGCCAGGACAGAATAAGGAGCTCCATCTTCCTCAATTCTCAGAAGTAATCTGAACCATCATCAGCAACAAGCATTACAACAGTCAGTGTTTCTAGTCGAGGAGAAGTGACTCACCATACTCCTGTAGGCTGCAGAAAGCTCCACAAGCACGTCATCACTAACGATGTCCAGAGCTCTGAGGACAACACAGCAAGGAAGCAGACATTAAAACATCTTTGAACAGTGACAGAACACAGACCACACGTTTACTGAACATAAACAGGATCTGTGACAAACACCTGAATACAGTACTCAAATCATTGTTGCTAAACATTTTACTGCAATGAAATGCTTTTAAATTGTTTGTGTTGCCTTTTAATATGAAAATGACTTCTCAAATGGTTTGATAGCTTAATTCAGCTGATCTTTTCACGGCTTCTTCTTACTTGCACTAATGTTTGTATTACATCACTGCCTATAATCATAATACTGTTTACATTCTCTGTTTACATTTATTACAGGGTATATGCAGGAATAATGAAGTTAATTTCAATACCTTTTCAAGACTTTTTAAAGACCTTCCAAAATAAATTCAAGACCTTATCGTCACTTTGTTTTATTAAGCAACAAATCTTTGATTTACAAAACTGCTGTTGTTTTCAATTACTGTAAATCTGTGAATCTCAAACCTACAACAGAACTGAGATACAGTGGAAAGAAAAAAGTTCAAAAGAAGAAACTGAACCACGACTAGGTTTAAGAAAATATAGCTTAGGTTACAACAAGACTCGTAGCTATTTTAAAGTAACTTGGTTGAACAATGGCGAATAAGAAATAAACACGGTTATTCTCGGCGACAGGCCTCAGCCATTCTTGAAAATCAGGCATCTCCAACCAGGAGTCAGAAAACTTGCATTTACCCATTGTTCTCACGGTCTCGCGGCAACTTACTCAAACACACAAGCTCAACTTGGAGATAAAGCAGCCGCGCATGCGCACAAGATAGGCCTAGCCGTAAAGGCTGTTGTAACCTGACACCCTAAATTTGTGCGAAGCGGTTTCCGAATCATCCGCGGTGAGGAAAACAAATATTAGTCATACATACTTTTTGCTGTCAAATTATTTAAAGCTAGAACAGCAAAAAAAATAATACCTCATCAAATCGCTTTCAAGACTTTTTAATACTTTTCAAGACCCTTAATTTTCCCAAAATTGATTTATCAACTTTTAATAACTTTCAAGACCCTGCATATACTCTGTATTAATACTGTTTACTTTTATTACTACTGCTTACATGTAATTACTACTGTTTACATTTACACTACTCTAATATCTACACCACTGCTGGTACATATACAGTGTGCTCTGAACGGTCTTATTTAGGGATGCCCAATGTGCCTTACTGCATATGCCACTTTTTGCCTCTATAACAACATCAACTACTACCTCATACATATACTGTGTACATTAACTCATACGCTGCTTTGCCACTTTGCAAATGTCAATGCTAGAAACCTTTAGTTTATTTTAGTTATACTTTTTATACTCTTTTTTTATACTAGTATGCAAAAACTCAGGACAGTATTATGTTCATTAAATGTTTAATGTTTTAGTTTTAGAGTTGGTGTAAATTTTCATACTCTTATACCACTATGCAAAAAACTCAGGACAGTGTTAGTTTTACTATTTTATGCTTATGTCAATTATTATATGTTTCAGTGTTTCAATGTTTAGATGTTTACTGTTGCACCGAGGGACTGAGAGAAACGCAATTTCGGTCCTGTGTATGTCCTGTACAGTACATATTGCAGATCTGACAATAAAGTTGACTTTGACTTTTGACTTCTCACTTCGACTCCAGCAAGGCGGCCATGTTGAGGACGATGAACTGCAGGCAGGACAGTTTCAGCTGCTCCGCGTTGTACAAGGTGGAGAACTCCAGCAGCTCTGCAGCATTTTTCAGGGTCACTGAGAAGAAAAATAAATTGAACCACTTCACAGCTGTTTTTTGCTCTCATAGCTTCAACTACAACATCAAAGTCTCAATAAAAAGTAGGTAATAAACATTTTAAAAGGTACAACACACACACACTGGGGGAGGGGTGTCATCCAGACTTAAAATCAAGTTTCCAAGCATTTCATGAAAACTAAACTCCTTGAGTTTTGCCTGAAAGTCCAGGAGACATGTCAGTCACAGAAATGCTCAGAAGCAGCAGGCAGGGTCTGGTGAATATGAAAGTCATTTTCAAAGTTTCCCCTGATTTTCAGAGTTGATGGAAACCCTGAATATTAGTTTAGTACATCAAATTTTAAGAAATGTTTGGCACAACTAAGCCAAACTATAAAAGGACAGCCAAGAGCTGTTCATGTATGAATCAGATGATCAGCAGGTGTGATCACCTCTGGAACAGAGAAGGTTTGATCAGTTTGCTGCTCTGGAGCGTACAGGTGTGTGTTCACACAACATCAAGAAAAAAGATCAGCAATCACGACAAACTGTTGCTGTAACACTGACAGGGGAATGATATCAGGCAAAATTATATTAAATCATTTACAGTATGATGATTCCAATTATTGTACGAGGAAATCATTCAAAAGTCAAAAACGAGCATCAATGCGGTGCAGTGGTTAGAGTTGTTGCTTCTCTGCAACTCTAGGTTGTAGGATCGGCTCATGACCTGGAGGGTGGGTTTGTGTGGCGTTGACATGTCCCCCTAACATTCTACAAGCGGGGCGTCCCATCCCGTCAACAGAACTGAGCTCCCTTTCTATCGAACCACACGCACCCCTCATGCGTGGCTTGTGCAATACAAGTGTGCTAGCTAAAAAGCTAAAGGCATCCTCTTCCCTCATGCTGAACCCCGCACCAAACACCCACCCACAGAGAGAGAGCGTGCTGCACAGTTCAGGATGTCTCTGTCCATCTAAACTGTAAAAAGGGATACAATTACCGGTATCCCACAATTCAACCTTTATTATTTAGGCAGGTTAATCCCATTGAGCCTCGAGGACTCATTTACAAGAGAGACATGAATTTAACAGAGCGTGATGACAACAATAACAACTACAACAATAGACGATCATAAAAAGGGCATAGCAATGTACCGGTAACTTTTTTTTTTTTTACAAAATAAAATAAAACGGCAACCAAAAGGACAAACAAAGGGAAAAATAGCGGGAAAAAATAAATAAAAATAAAAACCTCTCTGTTGTAAGGGGGTGTAGAAAACCAAAAACAGGAACATGTTTGCATTGGTTTTTGCAGGAACTTAACAGATGTTTGAAGCCACTTAGAGAGGTTGAGAGCTTCAGATCTTTTTGTAAGATATTCCAGGAAACAGGAGCGGAGTCGGAGAACGCCCTTCTGCCAAGTTTAGTCCTCACTAAGGGAACACTGCAGGTAATCATGTCATGAGAGCGCACGCTGTAGCTGCACCCACGCAGAGACATGTAGGAGGAGATGTATAAAGGCAGCAGACCAAGAAGTGATTTAAAGATGAAAATGTACCAGTGGATGAGTCTGTGTGAAGTTAATGATATGCTGGTGAAGATTCTCAGTCGTCCAGGACATGATGAAATAAAAAAAAAAAGCGTTCAATACAGGATCAACTGGACTTTATTTGTTGCAGAAAGTTAATGAAGTTAATGATGTCCAGTTAACCAGTGAATACAGGGTGCAGTGGTGGGTACGATAATCACAGCCAGTTATGAATCTTAGTGCACCATGATAGACAGCATCCAACATCTGCATGGTGCTTGTAGGAGCATTCATGTAGATAATGTCACCGTAATCAATGGAGGGAAGGAAAGTCACAGTTACAAGGCGTTTCCTAGCATTCAGTGTTAGACATGATCTGTTTCTGAAAAAGAAACAGTTTAACTTTCAGTTTCTTCACTAGGTTTTCCACGTGGAGTTTAAAAGAGAGATGTGAATCGACCAGGATACACAAATATTTATAGGAATCAGCAAACTCAATAGGGACACCATTTGAGGATAAAATCAGAAGAAGAACTGCTGGGACCAACTTCCTGTTTGAAAATAACATCCCTTTGGTTTTATCAGCATTTAGGACAAGTTTGAGACGGAACAAATCTGACAGGATGATGTCGAAGGCGGATTGCAGAAGTAATGATGTGAAACTTATAAAAAGGTAAAGGTTTTCTGCTTGAAGAAACTTCCCAAGGTACTGAAATGTGGAGTTTACCTTCCACAGACTCTGGGTTACTCTGGGTTTTTGGACAAGTCCTGCTTCTGCATTTTACCCAACAGTCACCTGAGTTAATGCTTGTAGATATACATTACAGATGAGTTGTGTGTTCATTCATTTATGAGTGCAGCAGCAACATCAAGTACAAGAGAAGGTGAAGAACAAACGGAACGTACAGTTCTCGGTGATGACGACCTCGCACATCTCCTTCAGTCGAGTGATGAGAAGCTGGTCAGCCACAACCAGCACGTTGCAGACAAATTCCACTTTTAGAGACTCTGGTCAACAAAAACGAGTCAACAAGTTAAGACAGTTTATATAAAACTTCATAACACAAAGCGTTAACGGGGCATACTGGTACATAAAACTCGAGCGTTTACCTTTAATGGTGGGAGACTCGTCTGTGTAAATGTACTCGAGAATGACCTGCAGGATCTCTGAGCTTGTAGGCATCTCTAGGGCAGAACAAGAGGTCGCCTGAAAGGTGAGGGACGACACGACTATCAGACGTGAACAAGTGCAACAGTAAAGACAAAAGGTTTCTTGGGTTTACCTCAATCCAGGAGTTTCCAAGCATACTGTTGAAGTATTCTACAGGAAAAAAACATTCATGTCAACATGCTGCTGCTAATTTTCTCTAGCTTTAAACTAATTTACTTAACAATTAAACTTAATTTAAAATGATGCCAAGGAAGCACAGGTGAAACCAAGTGTTTCTACTCAAGTCCTGAGTCGAGTCAGCCTGGAACAACTTACAGAAAGATCTGAAACTATCAACACTCATCTCTCCTGGTTCCTTTATGTCAACCGTATTAGAAAATGTCCTCAAGAAACTTGACCATTGCAGATGTTTCTAAACATTACTTGTGCAATTTACATGGCATTGTTGATTTTTTAACTGTATCTACCCAACTGATGTCTGTCTGCTTGTTTTGTATATAATGTATATAGAAATCTGTCATATCCTGTTGGTTTTGAACTGTCAACATGTATTTATTGTGATTGTAGTTGTCTTTATTTTATTTTCGATAAATTCAAATGCCTATTGTCAATTACCATGTGACGTGTGCTGCTGACCACTTGACCAGGTCACCTTTGTAAAAGAGATCTCGATCTCAACGGGCTCTACCTGGTAAAATAAAGGTGATTGATTGAATAAAGGTGATTGAGTCCACAATCAAGATGTCGGTCCCGAGTTGGGTCCCAAGCTGGAAACTTCAAAATCAGACTTCTAAACAATTAATTGGTCTAAATATGTAACTTAGACTAACTAGTTAGGAAATTATGAATGCTTCTTATAAAAAGTGTGCTTTTTTTATTTTGGCAAAAGCAGCAAGGAAAAATAAGTTTCATAGTAAACGTCCAAAATAATTTTGTTTTATCCATTTTTACTCCAACCTTTCACACATTGAAACACATGAAATACATTTTCTGTATCATTATTCAAAGTCACACTGTATTCATCTGAATCATTTATGTACAAATTAAAAATATACATCTCTGAGCAGGTGAGATTTTACAAGCATCCATACAACTGAATTATTTTAGATCCTTCATAAACAATAAAATAAAAATAAAAATAAACATTTAGAAAATATTACATTTATAGTTATTACTGTCACTGTGTATGAAGAATGAACTTCCTGTGCACAACTTTACTGCAATCTGTTCAGTTTAGGAACCCGCAATGAGCGCTGCATGTATGAAGAGCAGCTCCGCTCGTGAGGTCTCTCTTGCAGCAGAATCTTCAGGCCTTTAGTGTAAACCAGCTGGAAATTATTAGTTATTGTTAGCCAAGTCAAGGCAGCAAGGTGGGGCAGTTGGTAGAGCTGCTACCCATCAGCGAGCTGGATACCCTGGTTCAAATCCCAGGCCGGGGGGCTTTCTGGGTGGCGTCTGCATGTTCTCTCTGTGCTGCATGAGTTCCCTTATCAGTCAGTTCACTGCAACATATGACATATGGAAATTGCGCCCCCACGCGGTTCACCTGAAGTAATACAATCACGCCTTTTAAGGCAAGTATAAGAGACGGTGACACCTCACGTTCGGTCTCTTTTTGCCCTTCACCTTGCTTCACACCTGAACTTCGCAGGACACCGTCTCGAGTGACTGAACCGCCCGACCAGGAGGTGAGCATGCTCCCTACCGAGAGCGTCACTGAAGACTTCCCTGCGAGCACTTTGTTTAGCGGACGCTAACTAAGTGTCGATGACGTTTGTAGCATCGGCTAGAAGTCCATCTCTGCCGTTTTGTCGCCCAGTTTAGCAGGACGCCAACTGTGCCACGCGCCTACCTGTTAGCTAACGGAACTAACGGCTAGCCCACACGAACAGCACAGCGCGAGAAGAATTCTTCGAACCCTGTTTAGCACGCGCTAATTGGCTTCCACTCGACAAAACCAGTTTAGCTTTCGCTAACTGGGTTCCACTCGACGCCTTTTCTCGACGATGGCTCCTGAGAAAGGCAAAAGGAAATCGAAGAACTCCAACAAGGCTGGCAGCAGACCAGCGAGCCCTGGTTCCCGGCCTTGCCCCAACAAATGTGGCTACTTCATTTCATCGTCGGACACACACGATGCCTGCCCGATTTGCTTGGGAATGGTCCACACCAAGACAGCTTTGGATTCCCCTGAGTCGTGCTCTCACTGCAGCCAGCTACGCGAGACAATTTGACGGAGATGCGTGGACTTCGTGGCCAAGGCCATGGGCAGTTCCACCGCGGCAAGGGACCCGCTCCTCTCAGAGAGTCTCACGCCTACAGCGGAGCTAGAGGCGGACGAGATAGAGGACAGCGGAGCACTAAGCTGGGGCGACAGAATGGATCTTTAGAGCCCCGACGGGGACACAAGGACCGACTTCGACACGAGGGGCATGATGCAAGCCGACGAGCTGTCGCTGACAGCCTCCGGTGAGATAACGGACGACGAGGCGGACAACGAGGAGGAGGGAGATGCAGAAGACTTCTCCCGGGGAACAGTGGCTGCACAAGCGGAGTCGGATGGGTCCACTCCTGCTTTGTTCGAGCTGTGCCGCAGAGCTGCAGAGGCGCTGAACGTAACTTGGCCAGAACCCCAACCTCGACAACAGTTAACAAGGTTGGCGGGGAACTACTTTTTCGCCAAGCAACAGGCCGCTGTGAGACACAGGATGCCATGTCTTCCCGGACTTTCTAACAGAGCTAACACGCTCATGGACAGAACGGAAGGCGCCCTTGACACTGCCACTCTCCCAGTTCCTCGACATCGAGGGCATGGAGTCAGCTGGCCTGGCCCACATCCCGCAGATGAACGAGACTTTGGTCGCACACTTGGCCCCAAAGACGTCGAGTTCGAAGCCCACGCTACCAAGCAAGCCGTGCCACATGTCAGCTCTTCAACTTGAAAAGAGCTACTGCCTCGCGGCTCGCACCCTGAACACCGCCTCAATGCTGCAAGCCTATCAGGCCGAGAAGCTACAGGAGCTACAGCAGACCACGTCAAAGAAAAACGCAGCTGAAATATTGGACGAAGCACGCAGAGCAGCAGACTTCATCCTCCGCCTCACCGGTACAGCAGCCATCGCCCGAGGGAAGTGTATGGCTGAAACGGGGATTGCATAAAGCCATTTATGGCTCACACTAACTGATCTCCCCGAGAGCCAGCCTCTTTCCTCCACCACGCCATAGAGCCGTCGGGTCTGTTCGGCGGAGCCCTGGAGAGGATCCAGAGCAGATGTGATCAGAGGAGAACACAGGAGGAGGCCCTGCCCAGAAAACATTTCTCGCAAGCCAGAGACTTGAGCAACCAAAGAGGCCAACAACAGCGCCACCACTCTCTCACACGACGACCAGCTCAAAAGAGGCTGACACTCGAGGTCGAACAATGGCCTAAACCCACCTCAGAGCAGCACGGATGCACTCCTCAGATAAGCCATGCTTGGTCGAAGCAGAGGTTTGTCCCACGCCAGACGGGTCACCCCAGATCTTCGTCAGTGTTGCGAGAGAGAAAGCAGAAGTCAGCTTGATTCAGAGCTGTTCCTGCACCATCACAGGCACTTTCACCCATCGGGAAAAAGAAAGGCTGAACTTTTAATGCCAGTATCTGTGTTAAAGAAACCCTGATTAACTGGTTCAGAACGTTTAAACACACAAAAACTCTCAAATGTTTGTGTAATAAAGAGAAATTGTTGTTTGCCCACAACAATAAAGTCTCAAACTACTCAAAATGTTCTGTGTAGCGACTCAGCATTAAAGGGAAAACCCCACCATTTTTAAATGCAAACAGAGTCAATAAAGTGTTACACAGCCGACCAACCCCCCTCTGATAAGACTCCACTTGTCAAAGGGCCCAATGAGCCCTCACGGGAGGCAGGGAGCGATCTGTCACAGTCAGACCCCTCGCCCCCACCGGGGGGACAAACAAGCCCGCATTCGAGCAGAGAGG
>JBBPBX010072454.1:7447-18062 GCA_038048925.1 Garcialebias charrua
TGAGACGCTCCAGACCAGTACAAAAGGAAGTTAAGTGCTGTCTCCAAGATAGCTGTCCCATGCTTAGAGACTGTTTTGAAAGAATGGACTGGAAGGTTTTCAGAGGAGCTGCTGAAAAGAAGAGTATCAGTTGACCTTGAACAATACACTTCATCAGTACTAGGGTACATCAGCACATTCTCTGAAAATGTCTCCATCAAAAAATATGTTAAATGTTACCCAAACACAAAACCTTGGTTAAATGCAGAAGTTCGCACCCTCCTGGCAGCCAGGAACACTGCCTTCAAGTCTGGAAACTCAGAGGAACTGAGAAGGACTAGGAGGGAGCTGGATGCTGGAATCAAGAAGGCCAAAGCCAAATATGCACATAGGATTGAGGGTCAGTTCACCTCACAAGACCCACGGAATATGTGGAGGGACACAAAGTGCATAACAGACCCTGAGTAGCCCAGTCCTCGCCTCCTTCTACAAGTGTGCAGTGGAGAGCATCCTGTGCTCCAGCATCAAGGTGTGGCATGGAGGCTGCACAGTTGCAGAAAGAAAAGATCTGCAGAGAGTGGTGAAGGCTGCACAGAAGATGTTGGAGTCAGTCTCCCCACCATCACAGACATCTACACCTCCAGATGCAGGAAAAGAGCCACCTGCATCATGAAAGACCCAACTCACCTAGCACACACACCAAATGTAGAACCACTAGACTGAGGAACAGCTTCTACCCTGAGGCTGTTAGACTCGTGAATAAATAAATAATAAGAATTATCACTGCAAAATATCACATCATGCTGATACTGATCTGTTTATTGTTGCTGTGTTCATTTGTGCCCATCTGCTCATACAGACTCATGTTTGTGCTGCTGTTTGTAATTATTTATTATTATATTATTTGTAAAGATTTACCTGACTAAATACAGGTTGAATGAATGAATGAAAAATTATGTATTTCTATTACGTTAGTGCTTAGTGCTCACTTCATCAAGTTTGCGGATGACACAAAAGTGGTAGGTCTCATCAGCAACAATGATGAGACGGACTACAGGAACGAGGTGAGCCGCCTGGCCTTGTGGTGCGGACACAACAATCTCACTCTCAACGTGGAGAAGACAAAGGAGATTGTTGTGGACTTCAGGAAGAGGGATGCCCAACATGCCCCTCTGACCATCAACAGCACCGCAGTGGAGAGAGTGGACAGCACCAAGTTCCTGGGAGTGCACGTCTCAGGACCTGTCCTGGAGCAGGAACACTGCATCACTGGCCAAGAAGGCTCACCAGCGCCTCTACTTTCTCCGCAAGCTGAAAAGAGCTGGAGCTCCAACCCCCATCATGTGCACCTTCTACAGGGGTGCCATAGAAAGTGTCCTGACCAGCTGCATCACGGTGTGGTTTGGTGCATGTACTGCATCCTGCCGAAAGAGCCTCCAGCGTATAGTGAGAGCAGCTGAGAAGATTGTCGGCACCTCCTTGCCCTCACTGCAGGACTTACACAGCAACCGCCTCACTCGGAAAGCCCTCTGCATGGCAGGTGATCCCACACACCCACTACACAGCTGCTTCAGACTGCTGCCATCAGGGAGGAGACTGAGGAGTCTCCAGGCTCGAACCAGCAGACTGAGAGACAGCTCTGTTCATCAGGCAGTCAGGATGCTAAACACTCTGCCTGCTCTGCCTCCCCTCCCATTTGAACTGCCTTAACACAAAAAACTTTCTCACACATTACCACTCACAACACAAAGTTTTTAACACTGGACTCTGTGTCATCAAACGGGTTATTCACTAAACTCTCGGTCATGTGCTCATTCAGTTTGCACTACTTCTCATATTTGCACTAATGTTTGTATTACATTACTGCCTATAGTCATACTACTGTTTACACTCACTGTTTACATTTATTAATACTGTTTACATTTATTACTACTGTTTACATTTATTACTACTGTTTACATCTAGACTTTTATATCTACACTACTGCTGATATACAGTATATATTCTTTTTACTAGCCTTATTGCATAATGCCACTTTATCTCTATACCAATATCAAATACCTCATACATATACTGTGTACATTAACCTCATATGCTGCTTTGTCACTCTTTACAAATGTCAAATGCCAGAACCTTCATTTATTTTATAGATATACTTTTTATACTTTATACTTCGGGACAGTATTACACTCTATTTCATTTTATGATTATGTTTATTAAATGTTGGTGTTTTTGGTGTTGGTGAAACTTTTTATACTTTTATACTACTATGAAAAACTACTATGCAAAAAACTCAGGACAGTACTAAACTTTTATTATTTCATTTTATGCTTGTTTATTAATTGTTTAGTGTTTAGTGTTTAAATGGTTACTGTTGCACCGAGGGACTGAGAGAGAAATGCAATTTCAATCCTGTGTATGTCCTGTACATATTGCAGTTTTGATAATAAAGTTTACTTTGACTTTGACTTTGACTAGTGTATTTTTAGCTGATGTTTTTCTTAGTTCATATCTTAGATGTTACTACTGTTCTTCTCTTACATTTTTATTGTTGGATGTAACTGGGACCCTGTGTACATAATCTCGTTTCATCACATGTACCACATGCAGTGCAAATGACAATAAAGATTCTCTGACTCTGACTTATTTCTATAAGTCTATTGTCAGGGTTTACTCAGGAAGCAGGCGTGAACCCAATTGCAGACAAGAGTCAGACTCCAGGATTATAAACATAAATATTTTTAATAACAACTTAAAGAGCTGACAGGGCAGCTTAAAGTACTCACAAAGATCAGGACAGCCTGGATCAGAACAGGGCAGATCAGGACAGACTGGATCAGGACATACCCGACGAGGACACCACAAGGAACTAACTGACAGACAGGCTATATATACACAGAGACAAGACAGGACGCAATCACAAAACACCTGGGAACAATTAACTAACTAAAGACACAGAGCAGGACTGGTATACTAAATAAATAAAGGTTTAAATAAAAGGAGACTAAACTGGAGGTTAAACCAAGAGTGATCAAACATGGAGACCAGAAGGGAAACTAATAAAAGGTTAAACTAAGAGTTAAACTAAGAGTAAATAAACAAGGAGACTTAAACTAGAAGTAAAGGACTGGAGATGTAGAAACTAAATACAAGAAGTAAGAACTGATAAACAAGGAGACCAGGGGAATTATCAAACCTAAACATTAATAAATACTGGGGCAGGATCTAGGGAATAAGGCTAACCATGAAGCTAGGAAGACTGGTACAAGGGAAACTAAATAAAACTAAAAACAAATATCTAGAGCTGGCTGACAGAAAACAAAAGGAGAACAGAACAAAGGATACCCACTAGATGGTGCCATCCTGGTGCCATCCTGACAGTATTTCCCTCCTCTCTTCTTTGCTATAAGTCTTCCACTGAGGTATCGGTCTCAACTTGGTCTTGCCCTTCCTCGGTCTTGGTCTCGACTTAGTTTGGGGCCCCAAAAGACGTGGTCTTGTCTCAGTCTCAGTACACACTGGTCTTGGTCTTGACTTGGTTTCGGTTTAGGTTATTGTTACAGAGATCGTTTTATTTTCCAATTTATACCGGAGATCAAATTTATATTTGTTCTGAGAATTAACTACACTGGTGTAGATCTAACTGTCTTTGTCGAAGATTAAGATGAACATTTTTACTGTGAATGCCAGTTGGGAAAAGTAAAGAAATAAAAATAAAAATGAAGCATCAACTGGCAAGCACACTCTAAAGATAGATGTTAACATCTGCCTCATCTGGGATCTCTTCTACAACACTTATTTTTTGCCAGTAAAATTTAAACCAGCATTTCTCTTTGAGTTTGCAAATTAAATGATTACATTTAAAAAAAAAATGCCTATAGTTTAAGAATGATCTTTGTAGACTGCATAAAAAAAAACATGCAACATAAGAAAGATTAGGTCTTGCTGACATCAAGCGAGTCAGATTGAGGTTTAAAAGTTGATGTTTTTCAAAGATAGGACAGAATAACATCACATCAACCCCAAGTTCAATCAAGTCTTCATTAAAAAGAGCAAGAGTAATTGGGTGGCTGTGGTTAAAGCAGTCATTCTTCAATGAGAAAGCCGAAGGTTTGATTCTTATGCTGTCACAAGTTGAAGTGTTTTTTGGCAAGGCATTAAACTCATTTCCTCCGATGTGCCCCATGGGTATATGAATGTGATCTAAAGCACTGATAAGACTCTATAGAATGAAAAATTCAGATGAGCTATGTAGTGATGTCATGGAGCGCTGTATGAATGTGTGTGTCGATGGGTAAGTGAGGACAAAGATTGGGTTGTTAAGTGCTGCAAGTATCCTGGTTGGCTGGAAAGGCACTATATTTATATAATATCTTTTAAACTTTTTTCTTTCTTTTCTTCTTTCAGCTACTCCCTTACTTAGAGGTCGCCACATATTGCAATAACTCACATGAGGACTTGTAAATCTGGAAATGAATCAAAAATGTGTTGTAAATAATAAAATATATATTTGATATATTTGCATAAGTAGTCCAGATTTTTGACTAAAGTCAAATTATTCAGGTTTTACTCAGTAAAACTTGGTTCTGTAATGTTAAAGCAAAGTTTTACAGAGATCAGTTACCAGAAAACAAACACCAGAATGATTATCCCAGACAACACCCTCCCATCCCAGCATCCACTCATCCATCCATCCATGTGGCATAGGTCTATTTGGATCACATCGAATCCGAAGGCAGCTATCCAGCATGGAAATCATCATTGTCTTTTGTAATGCAAACTGAAACATACAGCACTGTGTTTGTCGTACTTGTTATAAAAAGCAACTGTTAGTGTGGTTGACCACAACAGGACTTCATTATCGTAAACCCTGCACTCAAAATATTTGTCTGTCAGAATAGTCTGTTGATTTCTTTAAACTCCTAGAACAGATTTTCTGAAAGGATTGTATACCTGGACCATTCTGGCAGTGAATCAGTAAAAACAGAACCAACTATCTGCTCTCTGCAACTAAGAACTCTCTCTAAAGGCTTGTGTGAAAGGCTGTTGACAGGCACAAGCTTGCATTCCAACTGTTTTTGGGTTGACTGCATCATGGTGCTCAACTTAAATGTCTACAGCCAAGTTCACAAGGTGGTGATAATATGCTGTTTCTCAACTGTCTGAATGGAAAAAGAGAAGCCTTCTTCTTCTTCTTGTTCTTCTATTTGTTGTCATGCTTGCAATCTTCTTTGATTATTTTATCTTTGATAAATGGTAAATAGGATTTTTTTTCTCATTGCACATGTGTAATTGGGCTCACATAATCTTGGACTGCACAAAATCAACCTGAGGGGAAAAAAACTTGTGTAATTTCATGGACAGATACAAATGAAAAACTTTACATCATCTGGGCCTCATAACTCAGCAGATGGTCACACTGATTGTTGAGCAATAGCTAAAGCTATGCAGACACTGCACATACAATGCAAAAATCGGTAACACTTTACAATAAGGTACACAAAATTTGAATAACTACTAAGGAATGCCTCAGGAACAAATCAGGAGCTAATGGGTAGTTAACCAGTACTTACTGGGGAACACACAGCCTAGCCTTATTAGGGGACTACTGGTTAGTTACCTTGTAAATGAAGATGAACTAATCAACAACTAATGGGTAGTTACCAAGAAAACCAAAGAGGAATGAATCAGGAGCTAATGAGTAGTTAACCAGTACTTACTGGGGAACACACAGCCAAGCCTTATTAGGTCACTACTGGTAAGTTACCTTGTTAATGAAGATGAACTAATCAAGAACGAATGGGTAGTTTCCAAGGAAGCCAAAGAGGAAGAATCAGGAGCTATTGGGCAATAAAATGAGTAATTACAAGGAAACGGGTTTTTGACAATTACAAGCTGTTACCTCACGGGTGCAGGGTTTATTCAGAACCCACATGGAGATTTTCGCATCTGTTTCTGAGGTAACAAACCAGTAGTCCCCTAATAAGGCTTGGCTGTATGTTCCCCAGTAAGTACTGGTTAACTACCCATTAGCTCCTGATTTGTTCCTTAGGCGTTCCCTAGTAGTTAAGCAAATTTTGTGTACCTTATTGTAAAGTGTTACCCAAATATATATGATTATAAAAGGTTAGGCAGCCAATAAGTGCATGTGTGTTTCTCTCTTTTTTTTTCTTTGTCTGTTGTGTTTGCAAAACACACAGAACATTTTCATTGAAACTGTCATAATGTAGTCATAAGGTGTTGGGTTTTAGTTTCAACCCAATTCAAGATGGCTGCCCAGATTTGTTGATAATAATAATAATAATCATTTTATTTAAAAGCGCCTTTCAGGACACCCAAGGACACTTAACAAACCAATACAGTGTAAAACAGATCAAACATTATCAGCGACAAATTGAAATATAAAATACATGGATTATAAAATGCAAAATAGTAAAAATACATTTAGTAAAGTTAATGATAAGCTAGTCTAAAGAGATGTGTTTTCAGAGCAGTCTTGAACAGAGAAAGGGAGGTGGTGTTTCGAAGGTCTGGCGGTAGAGCGTTCCAGAGGTGAGGGGCAGAGCAGGTGAAGGCCCTGCTCCCCATGGTGGAGAGGCGGGCAGAGGGTACATGGAGATGTAGCGAAGAGGAGGATCTGAGAGAGCGTGATGGGATGGAGATTTGTAGGAGGTCAGATAGATAAGGAGGGGCAAGGTTGTGGATAGCTTTGAACGTGAGAAGTAGAATTTTGAAGATGATGCGTGATTTAACCGGGAGCCAGTGGAGCTGCTGCAGGACAGGAGTGATGTGGTTATAGTAGGAGGTTTGAGTGATGACACGGGCAGCTGAGTTCTGGACCATCTGTAACTTGTGGAGAGATTTGTTGGGGAGGCCGTAGAGAAGGGAGTTGCAGTAGTCGATACGGGAAGTCACAAGACTGTGCACCAGGATGGCTGTGGAGCGGGTGTGAGAGAAGGACAGAGACGGTTAATATTACGGAGGTGGAAATAGGCAGACCGAGTAATATTGTTGATGTGTGAAGTGAAGGAGAGAGTGGTGTCGAGGATGACACAGAGACTCTTGACCTGAGGGGAGGGGGATAGCAGAGAGTTGTTAAGGGGGACGAGAAGATGTTCTGATTTTGAAATAGAGTTTTTGGTACCGACGAGAATGATTTCTGTTTTGTTACTGTTTAGTTGAAGGAAATTGTTAGAAAACCAGTGATTTAGCTCATTGAGACAGTCGGTGAGGATGGAGGGTGGGTGGGTGGAGTTAGGTTTTGATGACAAGTAGAGCTGTGTGTCATCAGCATAACAGTGGAAATGGACGCCGTATTTGCGGAAGATGTGACCTAGAGGAAGGAGGTAAATGATGAAGAGGAGGGGTCCGAGGACAGAGCCTTGGGGGACACCCGTGGAGACAGGGGAAGACTGGGAACGGAAGGATTTAAGCTGAATGAATTGAGTGCGGTCAGAGAGATAGGAGTTGAACCAGTCTAACGGGGTACCTGAGATGCCAATGGAGGTTAGTCTGTTGAGGAGGATAGAATGACAGATGGTGTCGAAGGCAGAACTTAGATCAAGAAGAATGAGGATGGACAGAAGACCAGAGTCAGCAGCAAGAAGAAGGTCGTTAGTAATTTTTACTAGAGCTGTTTCGGTGCTATGGTGGGGGCGAAATCCAGATTGAAACTCTTCATAAATGTTGTTGTTGGACAGGTGAGAGTGAAGTTGACTAGCAACAGTTTTTTCAAGGATCTTGGAGATGAAGGGCAGATTGGAGATCGGACGAAGATTATTGAAGTTGGTGAAGTCAAGACCTGGTTTCTTGATGATGGGGGTGATGGCAGCAGATTTGAAGGCTGTGGGAACAATGCCAGAGGTTAGGGAGGAGTGGATGATATTAGTGATGATAGGGAGCAGAGACGTGAGGCAGGATTTAACAAGAACTGTGGGAAACGGGTAAAGTTGACAGGATGAGGACTTGGACTTGCTGATAATGTCAGCAAGGTCATCATCAGAGGGGAGGGAGAAGACAGAGAAAGGGAGGGAGGGGGGAGTTCAACATGGATGCTGGGGACAGTATTTGGTCCAAGGTGTTTATGAATTGAAATAATCTTTTCATTGAAATATGACATCAGTGAGTTATAGAATTTTGTTGAATTCTGTTTATCCCAAAATTAGTCCTGCAGCAAAAGCCCAGGAAATGTAGAAAAATACCTATTTACCATGTTCAATGAAAAACCATGTTTTCTTTTATTTTTTAAAATGGAGTTTTAATATAGAGAATTCATGAACAAGTTTTATTTTACTTATGGCAGACAGAATAATCTTTCATTTGACAATCAAGGAGACATTGTAATGGGGGTGTCAGGTCAACAGCTGTCCCAAAGAGGTCCCCTTCAAGAAAAACTGTACGTTTTTTCACTCGAACATTTCATGAGATTATCATTAATACATCAGAACACTTTTGCATCATTACATGTTATTTTTTATATTATTTTTGATAAGAAGGATGGGTTTGTAATCAGTGCCCATTGCCGGGAAGTTTTTGTTTACCGTATGTGGTTTTCACTGATGATCCTGTTTCTGTTCATTTCACTGAACATGTATGTTAGGCTAACTAACTCTAAAGTGTCCCGAAGTGTGAGAGAGTGAATCTATGTGGCCCCGTGATGGACTTATGTCCTGTCCAGGGTGTCCCTCGCTTCACACACAGTAATAGTTGAATATGGGCGCCAGTGACCCCCGTGACCCAAAAAGGAAGAAGCGGGTATAGATAATGGATGGATCCAAGGTGGGAAGCATGAGCTCAACCTCCAATCAGTTTTGGGTGTTGCTGATATTGTGTAGACTTACTTATTCTTTACACTACAAGTAGACAGAATTATATGAATTGTGTACAAACAAATTATACAAAGAGAAATATCGTTGACCAACCATGGATGACAAAAGGGTTGAGAAATGCTTGTAAAAAAAGAATTATTTGTATTCATGTTTCTTGAAATTGCGAAGTCAGAACGCTGAAGAAAAATATAAAAAGTATAAAAATAAATTAGTAGGGATTATAAGGAAACATAAGAAAGAATATTATAGTAAATTATTAGATAAAAGTAATGGTGATATGAAAGCAACATGGCGAGTAATGAATAGTGTTCTGAAGAATCATAAAGCAAAAACTGGTATTTCAAAATATTTTGTAAAAGACAACGATGAAGTTCATGATGAAAATGAAATTGTAAATGGATTTAATCAATATTTTGTGAATGTTGGATCAAGCCTTGCAGCTAAAATACCAAAAGTAGATAATAATGTGAGCCATTCAATTACAGGTTGTGCAAACAGTATTTTTCTAAATGGAACTAACAAAGAGGAAATAATGAATGTAGTAAAAAATCTTACAGACAAGAGATCAAAAGACTGGGTGGACATGGATATGATGTTTGTAAAGGACATAATGAGCCATGTTATTGAGCCGTTTACATATATATGTAATTTATCATTTTCAACAGGAATATTTCCAGATAATATGAAAGTAGCTAAGGTAGTTCCTCTTTTTAAAAATGGTGATAAATGTGTGTTCAACAATTATAGACCTATATCCTTGTTACCACAGTTTTCAAAAATTCTTGAAAAACTATTTGTGAACAGACTAGATCAATTTATAGATAAACAAAATATTCTAAGCAACAGTCAGTATGGGTTTAGAGCAAAAAACTCTACATCAATGGCTCTCATGGAATTAATGGAACAAATAACTACTGCTGTCGATCAAAAACAATATTGTGTCAGTATTTTTGTTGATTTAAAAAAAGCATTCGATACTATTGATCACACCATTCTCCTTGAAAAATTGAACAAATATGGTATTAGAGGACCAGCATTACAGTGGGTATCTAGCTATTTAAAAGATAGGAAACAATTTGTACAAATAAATGATGTAAGATCTGACCTCTGTAATATCACATGTGGAGTTCCCCAAGGCTCTGTACTTGGACCAAAGCTATTTATTTTATATGTGAATGACTTGGTAAATGTGTCAGGACTCCTTAAATGTGTACTTTTTGCTGATGATACCACATTTTTCTGTTTAGGTGAAGATATAGAACAAATGTTGGAATTGATAAAGACAGAATTTGTCAAGATACAAACTTGGTTTAAAATAAATAAATTATCATTAAATCTAGAAAAAACTAATTACATGATATTCAGTAATAAAAAGAAAACTGTTGATGTTCCACTCAAAATTGAGGGTGTTGAGATTTGTAGAGTGAGTGAGGTGAAGTTTTTGGGTGTTATCATTGATGACAAACTGACATGGAAACAACACATAAATTCTGTAAGAATAAAAATAGCTAAATCGATTGCAGTACTGTACAAAGTCAGAGACCTATTGAATGATAAAGCTCTGTATTTGTTGTATAACACAATCATTGTTCCACACTTAATCTATTGTATTGATGTTTGGGGGAAAGCGTGTAAAACAATCACAAAGCCTATTTTTGTATTACAGAAAAGAGCTGTAAGAATTATCACTAGAAAACATTACTGTCATCCATCAAGTACATTATTTTATCAACTGAAGTTATTGAAGTTCCATGATTTGGTAGACTATAATATTTTATCAGTTATGTATAGGGCTCAAAATAATGCAT
>JBBPBX010072455.1:0-18062 GCA_038048925.1 Garcialebias charrua
TTTTTTTTTTAAACCAAAACGATGAACACTGGACACGTTACTCTTTTCATGTGTCTTTTCATGTCCAGATGAAATAGTTGAACATTTTTAGGGCGTGGTAAAAATGTGCTCAAATGTATTTCTCACACCTATTTTTAAAATCCCTGTTAAGGACTACGGTAACTTCAATATTTAAAATTTTAGGTTTATTGTTGTAAATTCCAATTTAATGCCATTAATTCCTATTGAAAGTTTGAACATTTGAATTTTGCAAGTCTTAACTGTAGGACACTCTAAACTTGATCCCAGGGATTTAAAAGGTGTGTTGCGTTATTTAAAAAGAGGAATGCAGTTCAAAAAGCCATGTTTCTAAATGTAACATAGAATTTATTTATTGTCTGTCATGAAGTTGAGGAGAGCAAGCAGAAACAGGCCAAGTGAGAGTGAGCTTTAACAGCGCCGTTAGTCAAACGACTTAAAAATTCATTAAATCGTTCAACCTTTATTCATACAGAATACTCAGTGTGTTGAATGCTTCAAGGTGGGTTTTCTGGCAGTGTTGGATTTGTTCATTATTAAAATAATAATAATAATAATAATAATAATTGGCTGCTATACCTAATTATCACTGAAGAAGAAAACACCCAGCTGACTAAAAGGCTTAAAAATTAAAGTTGACATCTCAGGTGCGTTAGACTCGCCTCATTCAGATTTGACACTAAAAATGAAAAACAGATAATTTTCTAATCAATCAGGTTCTTTTTCTGCACCTTCACATATTTCCCCCTACTCCTAACTGCAGCAATAAAACATCCAGTAATTTGTACTCTCTGACAGAATTAATACATTCCAAAATAATTCACGTCATTAGTCTTTAAAAGCAAATACGTCCCAATTTTCTAGTTCTCTCTCATTTTGTTCCAGCTGCACACACGTCAGAAGCAAACGATCCTCCGTATAGATCACTTCCCACAGATCAATCAATAATAAGCAGAAACGAGAATGTTTTATTGACTGTCACATCCACTTCCGGCACTAAAACTACAACTAACTTAATGCCCGCATCAATGAATCAGCAATTAGCCTAAATAATCAGCAGGACATTGACTGCAGCCGGCAGGGGAAACGGTCATTCAGTGCCCTGCAGCAGTTGTGGGGCAGGAGAACACAGCGTCCGCTCGTCGTACATAAATAGATGAGGAGATTTAGGTCTCCCTCTCTTATCGCTCCAATCTGCTGCCTGTTGTCAGAAGGGAGGGGGGTTACAGGTGATACATGAAACAGGAGCACACCTGGGAGAAACATCTCCAGGAGATAAATCAAGTCCCAACAAGAAGCAGAACTTTTACAAGTCAACCTGCATGATTTTTTTAAATATGTATATCATTCCCCCTCCTGCTGAGTGAATCAACACGGTGCAGAGTGTGTTACCTGCTTTGTTGGTGGGTTTCCAGCTTGTGACCTCTCGGCTGAGCCATGGCTGCAGCTGTGAGCCAGACGCACAGGAGCACAAAGACTGTATCCACCTGCATGCTTCACATCCCCCAGAGGACGGACCTCTGCTGTCACTCAGAATCTACTTCCCGCCAGGGCTTTGAAGCACCGTGCCCTCCTGAGACATTGCCCTTTTCTCCTCCAGCGCCGGAGCTGATGAACAGGGAGAGACACAGAAACGGCAGCAGCTCCGCCCGGCTATTCTATACGGCCCGGGAGGAAAACATCCCACTGTGCTTAATCTCCACAGTGGGAAAAGCAATTTTGACTAAACCCATAAATCCTTGAGCGTCAGATGGTACAGATTTGATCCCTCCATCCAGCGGCGGATGTGCCTGCCTCTCTGCTGCTCTCAGATATACCCTGCACTCTCGTGCACTCTCCTCCACTTTGCACCGCCCCAAAACACCAAATCTCACAGTGATGCGGCATGCTCATCATGTGTAAGGTCACCCATCTGGAAATACACATGTCGAGAGGCTGAGGAGGAAGGAGCTCGGTGTGAGCTGGAGCTTCTCAGCTCCTTCTGTTCATCTGAAAGAGAGAGAGATGCATTTCTTTTAGTTGATTTAACGCCAGATGAGCTGTTTTTGATGCTGTGTGTTGTTTTTCACCATTTTCCCCAGAGGACAAATAGTGAGAAATATTGTGTGGTTCTTACATCTATTTGGCCGACACATACTTTAAATAACATTCCAATAAACCAACATCATTAGACATGAAGCATGGCTATATCTTTATAATGACAAATATACTGTTTTATTATTATTGTTAGTTCACAGAATGTAATCTAACCATCGCCACATGCTGGCCTCATTAAAATAAAGTGTTTCTTTAATTCAGTGACAGGCAACAGCCTGTAATACTGTTTGTTTGTCAAAAACGTGCCGTCGTTCTGAACGGGCCACGTCGTCTCCTCGCTGACGTCAACATCCGCCTGGCCATGTGTCGCCCTTTTTTTTTTTAACAGCTGGATTATAAGATCATGGATTTGGGTTAGCTGCATCTACGTCAGCCTAAATATTGGTTTGAGTAATTCTATAGCATTGTTTGTTTGTTTGTTTATTTATTTGGATCTGTGGATCCTTGTTTACAGTTCAACCACTGACCGGGACAAACATGTAACACGGATCATCAACAGCTCAGTAAATCCCATACGGAGTAAAATAACGTTCATTTTCACACTTGTGTTTGTTTCTTTCTTATTTTGTCTAGTTTTAGGTTTCTGTATCTTGAAAAAGAACTTAATGGAAGCCATTTTGAAAAACATTGCAGGTATAAATCAACATCTTTATTTGTTTAATTATCTAAAATAAGCACTTATAACTGAAGACCTGTTTTATTTTTATTATTATTCTTTCAGTGGCTCTCTTCTTCAGGGGTCGCCACAGCAAACTAAGTCGCACAAAGACTTGACAATTATTTTTACACTGGATGTCCTTCCTGACACAACCACAGACCACCGAGCTACCACAGCCCTCTGTGTGGAGCAGAGAGCTGATATCTAGGGCGCCCGGGGGAGCAGATGGTGGGGGTTAAGGGCCTTGCTCAAGGGTTCAGAGTGGGCAAATGAGGGTGGAGGCAGGTGTGGGTGCTTGATGCTGTTGGTACCAGGAGTTGAACCAGCAATCTTGCGATCACAGGCCCACCTTCTCTAACCTCTGCGCCACTGCCTTCAGTTCTGAAAAGTCACAGGAGCTGAGAAGGATGATGAAAAAGCTGGTTGATGGTATCAAGAGAGTCAAGGCCTCATATGTACAGAGGATCGAGGGTCAGTTCACCTCACAAGACCCACGGAGCATGTGGAGGGGCAGTAAATGCATAACAGATTATAAAGGAAGGAGCGACCAATGCCCCAAAGACCCATCTCTCTGCCTGATGCCCTCAACAAGTTCTACACACGTTTTGAAGACCCAAACAGACCACCCAGCACCAGACTCACCTCACCACCGGATGAAGAGCGTCTCAGCGTGACCGCAGCAGAAGTAAGGAGTACTGTCAGGAGGATCAACCCTCACAAAGCAACCGGCCCAGACAACATCCATAGGAAAGTGTTGAAAGAATGTGCCGATCAGCTCTGTGAGGTACTGGCCAACATCTTTAACACCTCACTTACCCTGAGACAGTTCCCACCTGCCTGAAAACCACCACCATCATCCCAGTCCCTAAAAGCTCCACAGTGACTGGTCTGAATGACTACCAGCTAGTGGCCCTCACCCCGATACAGTAGTCTCTAAATGCTTGCTTGTAAATGCTAAAACTGGTCATGACCCACATCAAAACAACCGTCAACATCAACGTGGACCCTCATCAGTATGCATACCACGAGAATCGATCAACAGAGGACGCCATCTCTTCTGTGGTCCACACTGCTCTCACCCACCTGGAACAGAAGGACTCCTACGTCCGTCTGCTCTTTGTGGACTTCACATGGGGCCAAGATGGTGTAGTGGCAGGGCTTCAGACTTGGGATCCGAAGGACGCGGGTTCGCGCCCCGGCCACTACACACCTTGGGGTGTCTATGAGTGCACACCTAATTCTCCAGCTCCCCGGGCGCTTTCTATGGCTGCTCACTGCACCACCTGGTGGTGGTTGAGTTAAATGCAGAGACGAATTTCGTCTGTGTATGGGAAACATACACAGATGACAAAAAAGGACATTATTATTATTATACATCTGCCTTCAACACGATGATCCCCCAAACTATGATGGACAAACTACTCACACTAGGACTAAGCCCCTCCATTTGTAACTGGGTACTAGACTTCTTAACAAACAGACCACAGTCAGTGAGGATCCACAACTTCTCCTCCTCCACCATTACCCTCAGCACTGGCTCTCCTCAAGGATGTGTGTTGAGCCCTCTTCTGTTCACTCTGCTCACATATGATTGTACAGCCACACATCCAGGTTGTCATATTGTAAAGTTTGCAGATAATAATAATAATTTGTCACATTTGTCATCTTGGGCAGCACGGTGGCACAACTGGTAGAGCTGCTGCCTCTCAGCGAGAAGGTTGCCGGTTCAAATCCCGGTCCGGGGCCTTTCTGGGTGGAGTTTGCATGTTCTCCCCGTGCATGCGTGGGTTTCCTCCGGGTACTCCGGTTTCCTCCCACAGACCAAAAAACATGCTTGTTAGGCTGATTGGTGACTCTAAATTGACCCTAGGTGTGAGTGTGAGAGTGGATGGTTGTTTGGTGTGAGTGAGACAGGTCCCTCTTGTAAATGAGTCCCCGTGACTCAACGAGGCTAGCCTGTATAAATAAAGGTTGAATGAATGAATGAATGAATGAGTGTATGTTTCCCATACTTGACAGACGAAATTGGTCTTCTGCCTTTAACCCAACCACCACCAGGTGGTGCAGCGAGCAGCGTAGTCGCGCTCGGGGAGCTGGAGAATTAGATGTGCACTCATAGACACCCCAAGGTGTGTAGTGGCCGGGGCCGGGGCGCGAACCCGCGTCCTTCTGGTCCCAAGTCAAAAGCCCTGCCACTACACCATCTTGGCTACAGCTGTGGTGGGATGCATCACAAACAATGATGAGTCCAGCTACAGGCAGGAGGTGGAACACCTGGAGAGCTGGTGCAAAGAGAATAACCTTAATATAATTAAGAATAATAAATATGTATGCCTCTTTTAAAACTGTCTATTGTTGTCATTGCTGTTGTCATCAACTCTTTGTTGTAATCAGGTCTCTCTTGTAAATGAGTCCTCGAGGCGCAATGGGATTAACCTGTATAAATAAAGATTGAATGAATGAATGTGAAGAAGACAAAGGAGATGGTTGTGGACTTCAGAAGGAACAAACACACCCCCCCCACACCCCACTGAACATAAGTGGATCTGCAGTGGAAGTGGTCTCCAGCTACAAGTACTTGGGTGTACACTTGAATGATAACCTCAGCTGGAGCAACAACACCACCAGCCTGATCAAGAAAGGTCATCAGAGACTCTACTTCCTCAGACGGCTGAGACGAGCTGGTCTGAGCAGCCCAGTTCTCACCTCCTTCTACAGGTGTGCAGTGGAGAGCATCCTGTGCTCCAGCATCAACGTGTGGCATGGAGGCTGCACAGCTGCAGAGAGGAAAGCTCTACAGAGAGTGGTGAAGGCTGCACAGAAGATGTTGGAGTCAGTCTCCCCACCATCACAGACATTTACACCTCCAGATGCAGGAAAAGAGCCACCTGCATCATGAAAGACCTCACTCACCCAGCACACACACTCTTTGCCCCACTCCCCTCAGGACGGAGGTTGAGGAGCATCAAATGTAGAACCACTAGACTGAGGAACAGCTTCTACCCTGAGGCTGTTAGACTCATGAATCCCTTATCATGATATCACTGTGAAAAAATATCACTGTAATGCCACTTGATTGTTGATATGTGCTGCTGATTATCCATGATGCTGATCTCATGCTGTTGATTTATTTCATGCTGCTGATTTATCTCATGCTGTTGATTTATTTCATGCTGCTGTGTTCATTCGTACTCATCTGCTCACACAAACTCATGTTCGTGCTGCTGTTGTTTGGCGTATTGTTTTTGTACTATTTGTGCTTAGTATATTCTTAGTTTTAGCATAGCCTGGCCCTTGCCTTCCTACGCAGCTCCGCTCAATTCTCATTTCCCTTCACTGCGAAGTGAAGGACAAGGGTCTGGTTTTAACCAGGCTATTTCTTAGTTCATATCTTAGATCTTGTTTTTCTTTTACAATTTATACTTTTCTTGGATGTAACTGGGACCCTGTGTCCACAATTTCGTTCTACCCACATGAGATGTGAATGATAATAAAGAACCTTGACTTGACCACTCCCTCACTTATAAGTTAAGATCTATTTTATGTTTTTTCTACTACTATGATTAAAGTTTCCATTTTCAGATAAGAAAAGATAACTTGTAGGTAGAAAAACAGAATAACATCAGCACGTCATCAGCTTAAAAGCTCACATGAGTACTGTATTGACATACCGTATAGATAAAGTCTGGTCAGATTTTTGCTACATTAACAAGGATTAAGTGTAAGCACTGCCCAGAGCATGTTGTGTACTGCACAGTATATTTAAATGTGAATTTGTGTTTAGACTGAAAAAAAAAAAAAAACTTAAACTTTAGACAACTACCGGTACAACTAAAGAACAAAAACTCATTCAGTACCGAAAATGCCTTCTGATCAAATACTTGTATTGGTTTTCAATCAAAATTAGCTAAACATTATCAGCTAATTTAATACTGACTAAACTGCAATATATCTACATATAATTAACATAACGCAACATAAAATGTTGTAATTAAGAGAAAGTTGATTATATCTCACTGGAAATGAGACATGTTGGCCAGGTCTTCAGTTATGCAACTTGTTTGTTAGCCTAAGTGGACAATTATACAACTGCATGTGTAAAATGTTAAAATTCTCTATTACTATATAGTGAGTGTCAACATGTATTGACCAGCTATCCATTAGGTTATATAACACTATCTGACCCCCCTGGCTCCTAACCATTCAAGAGCCATTTGACCTTTTAAACATGTCTGTATCATTTAAAGTGACCAAAAATAAACATTCTCAACAACTAGAATTTAATATTTACAATACAGTATTTACTTATACTCTACACTACAGAGGTTAAATGTTCTTCAGTGTAAAGCTGGTGTCAAATGACAGACACATTTTCATTAAAACTGCCTCTGTGCACAAACTGTTTTTACCTTTGTGTCCACAGGAGGTCGCTGTGATCAAAACAACGGAAGCCCTCTCTTCTCCGGTTCTTACACTGTTCTTTATGCATTGTTGTGCTCATAAGACAAGAAATTATCATGTTTGTTCAGACTTTTGCTAAATATGTCGGTTTTGAGAACTAGTTGAAACTGCTTGAGCGTCAGTCACGTGACATTTGTAAATATAATTTCTTTGCCCTAAGTATTGTCTGTCAGACTCAGGCGCTTTCCCTCATTCATTCAACCTTTATTTAGTCAGGTAAATCTTATTGAGCCTCGTGGGCTCATTTACGAAAGCGACCTGCTTATGGAAGACATTGACTATTAATTTGTTCTCATGCTGTATATAATAAAAAATAAATGGGGTTTATACCTGAACGACAAAAATGTGGGATTACGTTACGTCACAGCTGACGCTTTCCTGGCGGGATAATGTAAAGTTTACTGCGAGCTCTAAGACGATGATTATCCAGTTTTTTTTACATATGTTGTTGTTTTGTGACATCGCGCAAAACCGTAAAATTAAATATGTTCTAAACATTGGCGGACAGGCTGAATCAACATGGAAAGATGAGCTGATGAGGTTGTGTCGTGTTTGTGAGGCCAAGGAGAGACAAGCGCGCAGCGAGCTAGTTCAAGTATAGCAGACATAAACCAAAATGACCTCTTCGAAGGAAATTAAACGTAAGTACTGTTTTATTTGCCTGTTTCACGGGTTCCAAAAGCTGAGGCTCATCCCACATTGTTGTTGTTTACAACGCAGAGCTGCTAAAGGCTAAAAGCAGGGCCCAGGCTAACAACAACCTGAAGGAGGAAGCTAACATCTGCAACCAGCTAGGAGAGCTGCTGTCCAGGACCGGTGTGTTACTTTCAAACATTTCGTCTTTGTTTTCCTCCTTAGAGCTTATTGGACTCACTCTGTCCCATAGAAATGCACTGACACCTCTTTATTTCACTCACGAACATAGAGATGATCTCTATTATTATCTTAGCTGTTTTGCTACTTTTACCTTTTAGCTGCTCTTTTAAACCATTAGCTTCAAACTGGTTCATTTTGGCAATTGTTTTGCTCATTTTAGCTTTAATATTTTAAGCACTGTTTGACTAATATAAGCTGTTTTGCTCATTTTAACTTCTAGCTACAGTTTTGCACACTTTAGTTTTTAGTTAGTTTTGCTAATTTCAGCTGTTAGCTACTGTTTTGCTAGTTTTAGCTTCTGTTTTGCTAGATTTATAGATTTACTGTATAGATTTGGGAGTGGTGGCGCAGAGGTTAAGAAGGTGAGCTTGTGATCAGAAGATCGCCGGTTCAAGCCCCGGTACAGACAACATCAAAAATGTGGGTGGAATGATCAAGCAGTCACACCTGTCTCCACCCTCATCTGCCCCACTCTGGGCCCTTGAGCAAGGCCCTTAACCCACACCATCTGCTCCCCCGGGAACCCTAGATATCAGCTCTCTGCTCCACACAGAGGGCTGTGGTAGCTCGGTGGTCTGTGGTTGTGTCAGGAAGGGCATCCGGCGTGAAAACAATTGCCAAGTCTTCATGCGGCTAGTTCGCTGTGACAACCCCTGACGAAGGGAGAAGCCGAAAGAAGAAGAAAGAAAAAAATAGATTTAACAATTCGGATTTGAGCTTTCGTAATAAATCTCAGCTGCATCATGTAGCACTCATCATTAGATAAATAAGTTGTTAACTGGGTTTTTGTATGTGAATGTTTCTGTTCAGTGTCCTGAGACCACTTCTGTTGTGACTTGGAGTTCTATAAAGTGAACTGAATCATTGTATCTCTGGCGTGTGCCACCGTTCACTCCAATGTGTGTAAAGATCGCCTGATGTGTGTCTGCCAGGTGATTATGATGCAGCCATCAGGGAACACCAGCAGGAGCTGTCTCTCTCCGAGGTCCTGGGGGATGTGATTGGACGGGCTGTGGCTAATCGTAAAATAGGGGAGTGCTATGCAGAGCTGGGAGACATTGAGTCTGCTTTAAAAGTAAGTCAAGTTTAAACTAGCTGACATATTCATAACTCCACTGTTTAATACTGTACATGCTTTAATGTGTGTGTGTTCTCCAGCATCAGCGCTGTCACCTGGACTTGGCTCGTTCTGTCAAAGATGATGCTGAAGAACAAAGGGCTCTGGCCACCATTGGTCGAACGTACCTCTTCCGTTACGAATGCGACCAATCAAAGGACAGTTTAAAGCAAGCGGAGGATGCTTTCAGGAAGAGCTTGGCCGTTGTGGATGAGCGTCTGGGTGGTATGTGTGGTTTCTTTTGGTGATCAACATCTTAAATGATCACGTTCCAGCCGGATCGTAGCCTGGTGGTGTGTCACGTTTGTTTGAAATTTTATTTTAACTTTTAGGGACGGTGTCTGAGCAAGAGATCCGGGAGATGAAGGCTCGACTTTTCCTCAATCTCGGCCTGGTCTACGATCATCTAGGGGAACCCAAACGCTGCAGCGAGTTCATCAGACGTAGCGTTTTTATCGCCGAGTAAGAGCGACCAGATATCCACATGCACATCTGTAGACAGGAAGTACTTTTCCTGCTCTTTGTTTCTATCGGCGTCCGTATACTACGGAGCCCTTAAAGGGACATGGGAAAAAAAAAAAAAGAGAATCCTGAGAAACTAAGTCAGGATCCTGAGAAAGTTTCTCAGGATCCTGACTTAGTTTCTCAGGATCCTGACTTAGTTTCTTAGGATCCTGAGTTAGTTTCTCAGGATCCTGACTTAGTTTCTCAGGATCCTGAGAAACTAACTCAGGATCCTGAGAAAGTAAGTCAGGATCCTGAGAAACTAACTCAGGATCCTGAGAAACTAACTCAGGATCCTGAGTTAGTTTCTCAGGATCCTGAGTTAGTTTCTCAGGATCCTGAGAAATTAACTCAGGATCCTGACTTACTTTCTCAGGATCCTGACTTACTTTCTCAGGATCCTGACTTAGTTTCTCAGGATCCTGACTTAGTTTCTCAGGATCCTGAGTTAGTTTCTCAGGATCCTGACTTAGTTTCTCAGGCTCCTGAGAAACTAACTCAGGATCCTGAGAAACTTTCCTGAGAAACTTTCTCAGGATCCTGACTTAGTTTCTCAGGATCCTGACTAAGTTTCTCAGGATCCTGACTTAGTTTCTCAGGATCCTGAGAAATTAAGTCGGGATCCTGACTTAATTTCTCAGGAATCTGTTTTCTTTTTTTTTCTCCCCATGTCCCTTTAGGGGCTCCGTAGTACACAACAAGGAACCACAGCCAGTGTGTTTTTTTTATTAAAATGCTCTGTTTACGTAAATGTCTTTGTGTTTGGTCCTGGGACAGAAAGAGCCAGCTGCTAGAGGATCTCTACCGTGCAAACTTTAACTTGGGCAACATCTACTTCCGCAACGGAGAGCACTCAAATTCTGTCCGCTGCCTGGAGCAGGCCAAAGAGTGTGCCAGGAAGATGAAGGACAAGTTCTGTGAAAGTGAATGTTTTCACTGCATCGGCAAAGTACGAGCTGCTTCCGCCGCTTGTCATGGCTGTTTTAACGTTTGTAGTGTATTTAGAGTGACGCTGATCCACAGGTGCAGCTGTCCCTGGGGGATTTTGTAGCGGCCAGACGATCTCTGAAGAAGGTTCTCCTGATGGGTTCCCAGCAGCCAGCCGACAGACTGGCAGTGAAGAGAGCGTTCAAACATGGTGAGACTGAGGGCTGTTTTTGTTGCTCTGTGTGTTTATTTATAATTCATTTTTCTCGCAATTTCTCTAAAACGTGTATATTAACGTGTGAACACTTTCACAGCTGACCAAGTCTGTAAATTAGAGGAAGAGTTGGGGGAAGATCATGGTAAAAGTATCAGCGCCCACCAGGCTGTGGAGCTCTTGGAGCATCTGGGGGACCTCTGCTGTAAAGTCGGCTGCTACAGCAAAGCTCTGGATGCCTATCAGGCTCAGGTGAAGAAATTAAACCAAACCGTGCTGTTTTAGCTTTAGCTCCAAATCGTCACTGCATCTGAACGTGTCTTGTAGCTGGAGAGAGCTGAAACGACGGGGAAGCCTGCGCGGGAGCTGGCTGTTATCCATGTTTCCCTGGCTGCGACCTACACAGACCTGAGGCAACACGGCAAGGCTGTGGAGCACTACAGGAAGGAGCTGGCTCTACGGCAGGGCAGCTCTGCTGAGGTGAGCAGGATGATCTGCATGCTTATTAGAGTGAAATTAGCTGAAATAATCGTATGTATCTTTAATCACAAAACTAAATGGACTGCATTTTCTGCAGAAACACAGCGTGACAGCTGGGTTCTGAGGGAGTTTGATGAAAATTAAATGAACTGAATCGTTAAAGGTGAAAAACACAAGCGACAATCGGCAAGATGTCAGCTAAAAGCCAAACTCAGCAACAACGTAACTAAAAGCTATAATCAACTAAACGTAGCTAAAATGATCAAAATTGTTGCTGAATGCTAAAATGATGAAAACTATAGATACAATTTTAAATGTAGTTAAATTTGTAGCTAAGAAATAAAAATAGCCTAAAGCTAAAATACGCAAAACCAAAGCTGAAAGCTAAAATAGCAAATACAGGTGGTCCCCGACTTACGATGTCATCAACATACGAGGTTCCGGACTTACGAGCGGACTAACGAACAGTAAATTTGTAAAGAACATACAGAAAATACAGCACTGGTATGTGTTTTTAGATGAAAGTGTGTTAGCTCACTGCACCACCTGGTGGTGGTTGGGTTAAATGCAGAGACCAATTTCGTCTGTCAAGTATGGGAACATACACAGATGACAAAAATGTGACATTTATTTATTTATTTAGCTAACTGTTTGTAAACAAAGTTCTGAGCATTTTTATGAACTAGTATGTACGTTTGTGTTGAAAAACGAGTGTTCGTAGTAGCGCTAGCATACATTTTCCGACTTGCGACCGAAAATCCGGACTTACGAGCGACACGTGTTTCGGGTTCCGACATACGAATTTTCGTGTTACGAGCACCTCGTATGAACGGAACTCGCTCGGAAGTCGGGGACCACCTGTAGTTGCTGGAAGTAAAAAAAAAAATTAAAAACGGTAGAAGCAAAGCTAAAAAACTAAATTAGCAAAGCAAAAGCTAAATGCTAAATTTACCAACATCATAACACAAAGATCAAATTGTTAACTCTGTAGATAAAAGCTAATATAGCAGCACCAAAACCATAGCTAAAAGCAAATATTAACAAAACAGTTGCTAAAAGCTGAATGTAGCAACACTAGTAAAAGCTGAAATGGGGAAAAATTGCTAAAAGCTACAATTTGCTAAACAGTACTAGTTAAAAGCTACCTTGACAAAACAGTAGCTTAAAGTAGTAACATTACCTTGTTGCACATGCCTGCACGTATAACTTTGTGTCTGTTTCAGGAGTGCAGCACGTGGCTGAACATCGCAGCAGCTCAGGAGGAGAGTGGCTGTCGCTCTCAGGACATAGAAAGCAGCTACAGTACAGCTGTTCGCTGTGCAGAGGCGTCTGGGGAGGCCAAACTGCAGGTGAGCTGCAACAAGACGCTAAAAGCTGCCTTTAGTAAATCTTTGCAACTTACTCGTCAAGGGGTGTCCTGAGCTGTCAGTCACCTGGGGTGTTGATGATAGACTCTATGGTCCTGCGTTGTTTTGTGCAGATTGGGCTTCGCTTCCATCCTTTCTTTGCATGCCTGACATTTTTTATGTTGTTTCCAGTTTTTCCCCTCACACACACCTTGTTTTTTAATGTTTTATTGTTTTAGTGTGTGTGATGTTGTTTGACAGCCAAGCAACAACAGGAAGGCAGACCATAAGCTGAACATTAGCTCTAGTATGAGGCTGTGTCCGAGCTGGGCTGCTGACCTAATTTATTATTTTAGTACTGTTTTTAGTCCCTTCCATTTTATGATTGTATTGTATTTTGTGATTGTGTGTACAGCACTTTGGTCCTGTTGGGTGCAAAAAGTGCTCTATAAATAAAGTTGGTATGGTATGGTATGGTATCTTAAGCTCATTTTAATTTAGTGCAATACTGTAAACATTAAAGCTTCTAAAACAGTGAGAAGTACATTGAAATATCTCTGTATCTTGATTGTAGTTCTTAGAAATGTTTATGATATTCTGATAGGTTTGCCCTTGTGTATTGTCACTACATCTACACAGAAGCTGCTCCAGTCGTTGAAACGACTGAAATCTAACAGTTTAACTCAATAATTCACATTTAAAAACAACAAGTCGTATAGAGGAAGGTAAAAGTTTTTAGTCAAACTAACAGATTCATGAAGCCTACAGTACCGTGAATTAGTTTAATAATGGAAACCTTTTTATTAATTTAAAACTATTCTAGAATACACTGTCTAGATATGTAATAATAATAATAATAATAATAATAATGAATTTAATTTATAACGCACTTTTCATTAACAAAAATCTCAAAGTGCTACAAAGTGTAACAAAAATCAAAGATCAAATAAAAACAAGTGATAAAATCAAGTAAAATCAATGATAAAATCAATTAAAAACAATGATAATATCAACTAAGATCAAAGATAAAATCATGTAAAGACAGAGTAGGCTTGCTTAAAAAGAAAGGTCTTCAAGCCGTTTTTAAAGTCAACCAGTGACTGTGGAGCTCTCAGGCAGTCAGGGAGGAAGTTCCATAGGCGGGGGGCAGCCACACTGAAAGCCCGGTCTCCCATGGTCCTTAATTTGGTTAGTGGAATGTGAAGGAGATTACTGTTCTGTGATCGTAGAGACCGGGTGGATGAATATGGTGCAAGAATGTCCTTTAGATAATCTGGTGAAGTTCCGTGTAAGCATTGATGTGTAATGAGAGCAGTTTTGTACTGAATTCTGTAGGTGACAGGAAGCCAATGGAGGTTATGGAGAATGGGCGTGATATGTTCAAATTTACGAGCTCTCAACAAAATCCTTGCTGCACTGTTAAATCTCATCCTTTTTACGTGACTAAATATAAAATATATATTAAGTAAAAGTTAGTTTGAGTCACCTCAGGGGACACGGTGCACATGAAATGCTTTGACTCCCACAGAAACGAGCGCTGAGGCTCTGGCTGGCGTCGCAGAGACGCAGCGGCTCGTCGAGTGCCGACGACACCGAGGCGAGGCTGCTGGAGCTGTGTGCCACCGAGGGCTGGGCGCCAGAGGGGAGTGATGGGGAGGAAGATGAAGATGAGGAGATGGACAACAGTGAACCCCTGGATGACAGTGATGTTGTTCTCTCAGACTCAGGTAGGCTGGGCCCAGTGTTCACCTGCAGAAGCTGAAAAGTGGAGACAAACTGATGAAAATCAACTTTTGTTGTGACTTCTTGTTGTTTTTAGATGATGATTTAGAGGGTTATGATAAGTTGGTGTCAGGAAGAAGAAAGACTGGAAGGGTGAGTTTCTTCTTGTATTCCACTTGTTTTCCTGTTTAAACTTTATTTTGGACGTTTTTTTTTTCAAATCAAACTACTTCTGCATGCTTTGTGCTATTTTACTCATTTATCAAAAACATTCGGCCCAATTGGAAATAATGTACTGTAAGTTTTAATCATTTAACTTTTTATATTTTTCAATATTTTTTACTTTATTTTATCCAAAAGAAAATTCTAAAACATTTTCTGATTTCTACTTCTTGGCTCATTTTTTGACTTCTTATGCTCCTTTTAGCTTTTAGCTACTGTTTAAACTTTTAGCTACAGATTTGCAATTTTTAGCTTTCAAGTTCTGTATTGTTTTGCTAGTTTAGCTATAGTTTAGTTAATTTTAGCCTTTACTGACTATTTAGCAATTTTTTAGCTTTTGACTGCAATTTTACTACATTTAGCCTTCAGCTGCAGTTTTACTATTTAAGCTATTTTACATACTTTGCACATTTAATTTTTAGCTACAGTTTTGCTACTGTAGACTCAGTTATAGTTTAGCTTATATTAGCTTTTATCTATGGTTTTGTTTATTTTATCTTTTAAATATGATATAGTTCATGTCATACAGTTTTTGCTTTTCACTATGATTTTTCTATTTTAAGCTTTTAGCTACAGTTTTGCAACATTTAGCTTTTAGTTAAATTTTTTATAATTTTAGTTTTTAGCAACTATTTTAATAATTTAAGATTTTACATAAAATGTTGCTAAGTAAAACTTTTAGCTACTGTTTGCTAATTTTAGATTTTTTTCTGCTCATTTGAATCGATCTTAACACATTTTAGTTACCGGTACTCAGCTTTCATCCTGTAATTTCACAGAAAATGTCATTTTTGTTTGAAGTTTTAACTCTTAAATGTTTGAACTTTTGTCTCCCCGTGTCTGCCTCTCTGGGTCAGTGGAATAAACGGAACGAGAAGGGGGAGACGTCTCTGCACAGAGCCTGCATCGATGGAAACATGAAACAAGTCCAGTATCTGGTAGAGCAGGTGAGACGGGAACAAAAGCTCTAAATGCTCGGTGGTTCAGACAGATGGGATTCATCTGAAGTGAGCAGAAGTCCAGCAGAAAAAAACATGTCAGACTCGAGCTTCTTGCTCGATCTCGTTGAATATTTATCAGATTAAAATCATCTTGTTAATCCCACGAGGGGGGATTCTCTCAGCTCATCTATGAATCTTTTATTTTGAGTGATCTTGTGAAAGAACTAACAGAAGGAAGTATGATTTCAAAAGTAAAACTGTGCGTACTACTTTAAAACAAATGTGCATTTCGGTGCATGGAGTAAAACTATGGAACAGTTTGGATGAGGAGTTTTAAAAATTGCTTTACAATAAACCAATTCAAGAAACTTTATAAAAAAGAGAATGATTAACTCTTATACAACTTTGAGTTGTTAATGGGAAGAGTGATATATTGTTATGTATGTTCCATCCATCCATCCATTTTCTTCCGCTTATCCGGGGTCGGGTCGCGGGGGTAGCAGCCTAAGTAGGGAGGCCCAGACTTCCCTCTCCCCAGCCACTTGGAGCAGCTCCTCTGGGGGAATCCCAAGGCGTTCCCAGGCCAGCCGAGAAACATAGTCCCTCCAGCGTATCCTGGGTCTTCCTCTGGGTCTCCTCCCGGTGGGACATGCCCGGAACACCTCACCAGGGAGGCGTCCAGGAGGCATCCTAACCAGATGCCCGAGCCACCTCAACTGGCTCCTCTCGATGTGGAGAAGCAGCGGCTCTACTCCGAGTCCCTCCCGGATGACTGAGCTTCTCACCCTATCTCTAAGGGAGAGTCCAGACACCCTGCGGAGAAAACTCATTTCAGCCGCTTGTATCCGAGATCTCGTTCTTTCGGTCATAACCCAAAGCTCATGACCATAGATGAGGGTGGGAACGTAGATCGATCGGTAAATTGAGAGCTTTGCCTTTTGACTCAGCTCTCTCTTCACCACGACAGACCGGTACAGCGCCCGCTTCACTGCGGACGCTGCACCTATCCGCCTATCGATCTCACGCTCCAGTTTTCCCTCATTCGTGAACAAGACCCCGAGATACTTAAACTCCTCCACTTGGGGCAGGACCTCCTCCCCGACCCGGAGAGGGCATGCTACCCTTTTCCGGCTCAAGACCATGGCCTCGGATTTGGAGGAACTGATCCTCATCCCGGCCGCATCACATTCAGCTGCAAACCGCTCCAGTGAAAGCTGTAGATCACGAGCTGATGAAGCCAATAGGACCACATCATCTGCAAAAAACAGAGAAGCGATTCTAAGGCCACCAAAACGGATCCTCTCAACACCTTGGCTGCGCCTAGAAATTCTGTCCATAAAAGTTATAAACAGAATCGGTGACAAAGGGCAACCTTGGCGGAGTCCAACTCTCACCGGAAACGAGCCTGACTTACTGCCGGCAATGCGGACCAAGCTCTGACACCGGTCGTACAGGGACCTAACAGCCCATATCAATGGGCCTGGTACCCCATACTCCCGGAGTACCCGCCACAGAACCCCCCGAGGGACGCGGTCGAATGCCTTTTCCAAGTCTACAAAGCACATGTAAACTGGTTGGGCAAACTCCCACGCACCCTCCAGGACCCTGTTGAGGGTGTAGAGCTGGTCTAGTGTTCCACGACCAGGACGAAAACCACACTGCTCCTCCTGAATCCGAGGTTCGACTATCCGACGGACCCTCCTCTCCAGAACCCCTGAATAGACCTTACCAGGGAGGCTTAAGAGTGTGATCCCCCTATAGTTGGAACACACCCTACGGTCCCCCTTTTTGAATAGGGGAACCACCACCCCAGTCTGCCAATCCAAGGGAACTGCCCCCGATGTCCACGCGATATTGCAGAGTCGCGTAAGCCAACACAACCCCACAACATCCAGAGCCCTAAGGAACTCAGGGCGAATCTCATCCACCCCCGGAGCCCTGCCACCACGGAGCTTTTTAACCACCTTGGCGACCTCAGCACCAGAGATTGGAGAGCCCGACCCAAAGTCCCCAGGCTCCGCTTCCTCAGTGGAAGACGTGCCAGTAGGATTGAGGAGGTCTTCGAAGTATTCCGCCCACCGACTCACAACATCCCGAGTTGAGGTCAACAGCACGCCATCCCCACCATAAATGGTGTTGGTCGCGTACCGCTTTCCCCCCCTGAGACGCCGGATGGTGGACCAGAATCGCCTCGAAGCCGTACGGAAGTCATTCTCCATGGCCTCTCCGAACTCCTCCCACGCCCGAGTTTTTGCCTCAGCAACCACCCGAGCCGCATGCCGCTTGGACTGCCGGTACCTATCTGCTGCTTCCGGGGTCCCACAGGCCAAAAAGGCCCAATAGGACTCCTTCTTCAGCTTGACAGCATCCCTCACCGCCGGTGTCCACCACCGGGTTCGAGGGTTGCCACCACGACAGGCACCAACAACCTTGCGGCCACAACTCCGATAAGCTGCCTCGACAATAGAGGCGCGAAACA